>CAUYLG010054856.1:0-96807 GCA_963573385.1 Cacajao melanocephalus
TGGCAGGTACCTGTAATCCCAGCTACTCAGGAGGCTGAGGCAGGAGAATTGCTTGAACCCAGTAGGTGGAGGTTGCAGTGATCTGAGATCGTGCCACTGTACTCCAGCCCAGGTGATAGTGTGAGACTCCGTCTCAAAACAACAAAAAAAAAAACTTAAATGGCATTTCATGCTTCTTAAATGCATACCAGGCCATCATCGAAGAAACGTTCTTCAATTTTTTATTTTTGTTTTGAACAATTGCAAGACATGGGGTTTCTGAAGCATGCAGATCTGTACTTAGAAGTTAATACCATAAGTGGAGCCATGAGAGCCACTCCAAAAGGAACGCGTTGACTAAATATATGTCCCACCTCACAGCAAAACACATGCCATGGAGGACATCATTAAGAATGCAATAACTGAACAAGTACATTTCAGGACGGAAATAAACTGGACTGAAGAATTTGTAGCTTACTCTAGTATTGCACTCGACACAAGTGCATTCCAGTATGTAGGTACCCGTTGGGACAGTCTCTGGCTCTCCCATCATCTGGAGACAGAGACCAGTTTCCGACTTGTCCAGAATCACGGTTCAGTGGGGAATGGCACTACACTATCCCATTTAATTTTCCCTCACACCCCAAAAGGTAAGGATTGAAACTCCCATTCTACAAGTAAATAAACTGAGGTAAAAAGTCATGAAGGCATTTGCCCAAGATTGCATCATTACTAAGTCATGGAGCAAGGTCAAACTCAGATCTGTCTGAGTCTGAAAATAATTCTCTCATCAAAGTAGAAACATGAAGTAATTCAATTTATTTATGTAGAATAATCTAATAATTATAAAAGCAAATATATCATTTTCGGTCCTAGGTGAGGTCCTAAAAAGGCATTCTTTTGACGTGCAACAACATGTGGTTATGAATATACAGAAAAAGAATTTAAAAATGAATGCTCATGGTATTTAGACCAGAAACTCAAAAGTTAAAATGCTCTACATGCTCTGGTTCTTCTCCGTCACAGGCTCACTCACCTCCCTCTCCTGCACATGCGCCATGATGACGGGCAAGTGCACTGGAGGGTGTTCCGCTCAGAAATGCTCTCACTTCTATTGGCCTATTCTCACCTCATTCTTCCTTCAGAATTAATTGTCCCAGATTTCTCTATGTTAGAGACACCATTGTTACGCATTATATAGTTTCCATACCAGTGCATCACAGGATTGTAATTTAGTGGCCAATTCTGTAATTATTTGTTTAATGTCCATTACTGTCCATCAGGGCTGCCAAGAATAGTTGCTCAGGATGTGCACTGCCCAAGGGTGCCCAGCAGAGGAGCGAGGCCTCTTCTCACTTTGCCCTGTACCTTGGGTTGCGCCTACCAGGAGGATGGAATAGCTTTCCCTAGTTGGCATAAGGCACTGTAGGGACTCACAGTGGTCCTGCCCTGTAAACCTTTGCTAGGGTGGGGATTGTGTCTGTCTACCTCTTCCTGCACGAAACATAAATCTAGTAGGCATCCAGCAATTATGTGTGGAACAAATGATTAAATGACTTATATCATGAGAATGAATATGTTTTAAAGAGTTTACAGAGTATTGAGAATTTTACCAAAGACATTGTTACAAAGGCCAAATTGTGAAGCATGGCACCATCATGTCACTTGTTCTAGAAACTAAGACCTTAACCACAGGAGGACCCAAGCCCTGGGGTTCACAGGACAGGCCCTGGGGGAGCTGGGCAGCTGTGCATTCAGCTTCCTCGCTCTCTCCAGAGCCAGCACATACAGTCATTTTTCTTCTTTTTGGGAAGAAAATAATTTTAAAAGAAAATAATTCGAATCTTATTTATAAAGTATGGGAAATAATCCCCAGGACAACACATTTGAAGATTTGACCAAAAGACCATATTAGTAAAGGGCAAAAATTGAGCCATTTTTTTTTTAACAAGCTCACTAATCATGTTGGAATCTGTGGAGGGAGGCTGACCTGGTGGCGTTCAGAAATACCAGGTGTTTTCCCTGGCATCTGTTCTTAGGTAGGTGCAAAAGTAATTGCAAAAACTGCACCAACCTAATAGTAAATAAATGTATATGAGGAAAGCAAGGGTCCTTCCTCTCCTCCCAAAACTATAGAGTTCCTCATGACCCAGAAAACTGTGGGGGAATCCCATGAAAGAAAACCATCTGTGGCCTGAAATGGAATCCATTTATTGGAAGAAATAAGCAGAAAGAGGCTCCCAAAGAAGTTTTACCTTCTGCAAATATCTGCTTATTAAAAAAAAGAAGAAGAAAAGAAAGAAAAAAGAATTGAGGTGTGTCCAGGCTCTGGAGTAAAAATGATCATTTATCTCTGCCCCAAGCCCCCAGTTCTCCAGGTCCACCTCAAGCTTCCAGGTAGAAAGGGCCCCAACTCACAGGTGTTCATGTTAGTCTTTCAAATCCTTAGCTCTGCTGAGAAGGCAGAAACGGAATCCAGCAATTGCAAGGGACCCACTGTGTGCCAAGCACAGTGCAAGGTACTCACATCTCTTATCCCTTTCAATTATCACCGGGCCTTCTTTGGCAGGCATTTTTAAGCCCTCTTATAAAGCCAATTAAACTGAGGTGGAAAGAGCCCACAGAATTTTATAACTCCAAGTGTCCTGTATCCCAACCTCTTCAGCCTCTAACGGCAGTCGCTCTAGGGGACATACTGAGCATCTGTTTCTTGCACACCCAGATCCCTGCAAGCACAGGCAGAGGGGGTTCTGGCAGCCAGCAGAAGCCCTCAGAGAGGAAGGTCCAGGTGCACTAGTTGGAAATCAGACAGGTGTGCAGGGACATAGTAAGGGCTGAAGGAATTGTATGTGTGGGCTTCCGACAGCACGTGGGAAGTACAGGAGAAGGGCAAGTGCAAAGGCCAAGGAAGGAAAGAGAAGCAACATCTCTTGTGGGATCTGCTGGCAAGAGTGGAGCTCTGAAATCAAAGGTTTGGGTTCTGAAGTCAGATGATCTGGGTATAAATGCCAGCTCTGTGACATGCTGGCTGTTGATATTGGGACAAATTACTGCCCTCTCTCAGTTTCCTCAACTGGGCAATAAGACTAATAATAGTAAAGACCTCAGAGATTTATTTTGAGGATTAAATAAAATAAAGCCTTTAAGGCCCTTAACACAAAACCTGACACACTTCACATGCTTAAAAAATGATAGCTGTTTGCATTATCATGAAAAGGACAGGGTGGCTAGAATGTAAGAAACAAGGAGGAGGCGAGAAGGACGTGAGGTTGAAGAGACAGCAAGGGCCAGATCCTGCAAGGGCCTGAAGACCATGTGAAAGGGCCTGGGTTTTCTCTCAGGTGCACTGGAAGCCACTGGAGAGTTCAAGCTGAGGAGGGACCTGACATGATCATTCTAGAATGTCGTTCTCCAAGAGCATGAAACGCCTTTTCTATGTCTGTATCTCCAGTACTAAATCTGCTGCTGGCATAGAGGGAAGGTGCTATTTAACACTAATTAACAGACTCCAAATGCTGATGGAAGGAAAGAAGCGTTGGTCTGAATCATCCAAAGATGGCACAGCCTTGGCTATAGAATGATCTGTTTCATTTTCCTTCAGCAGACTTAACTCCCTAATTATGTTGGTTCTGGCTAACATTCAAATGAGTTTGCATTTTCCAAGGAAATGCCAAGACAGGTGACCCCAGCCTTACTGGGAGGTATAAGGAAGCAAGCCTGGAAGGTTTGCTGTGGAGGGCCCCATGGGAATGACTTATCTATGTTATGAGTTCTATCCAAAGGGAAAAGAAAACATTCTGGTTCTAAGGAAATGCATACTAGATATGAATCTGAACAAAACACAAAGGGCCCCGGCTGAGGATGGACACCCAGCTTGGTATGGGGACAATTTCCAGCAAAAGGAATGTGGAACAGTGCTCACTCATGTGATCAAGATCTTTAATTGTTTTCAGCTTTATTGAGCTATAATTGATAAATAATAATTATATATATTCAAAGCAGATGATGTGATATTTTAATACATGTATCTACACAAGCAAGCTAATTTACATATCCAACACCTCACATAGTTACCTTGGTGGGCGGTGGGGGAATGCTTAAGATCTACGCTCTTCACAAATTTCAAGTATACATTACTAATTATACTCACCTCCTGTACATTAGGTTTTCAGAATTTATTTATCTTATAATGGTAAGTTTGTACACTTTGACCATCATCTCCCCATTTTCCCCAACCCACAGCTCCTGGCAACCACTTTTCTAATCTCTGCTTTGATGAGTTCAACTTTTTTGGATTTCACATCTATGTATATAAGATCATACCAGTATTTGTCTTCCTGTGTCTGGCTTATTTCACTTAGCATAATGTCCTCCAGGTTTATCCATGTTGTTACAAATAGTAGAATTTCCTTTTTATTTTTGAAGCTGAATATATTTAATTGTATGTCTATATCCATCACATTTTTTTAATTCATTCATCCATTGACAGGCTGTTTCCATATCTTGGCTATTATGAATAATGCTGCAATGAATTTGGTGATACGGATATCTCTTTGACATACTGAATTCATTTCCTTTGGATATGGACTCAGAAGTGAGATTGCTGGATCACATGGCAGTTACATTTTTAATTTCTTTAGGAAGCTCTACACTATTTTCCATAAGGGCTATACCAATTTACATTCCCACCAACAGTATACAAGGGTTCCCTTTTCTCCACAACTTCGCCAACATTTATTATCTCTTGTCTATTTGATAATAGCCATCCTAACAGATATGTGATGATACCTCATTATAGTTCTAAATGGAATTTCCCTCATAATTAGTGCTGTTAGTATATCTGTTGGAGATTCAAAGCTTTCTATAGGACAATGTCTATTCAGGTCTTTTGCCCATTTTTTAATTGAGTTATTTGTCTTTTACTATTTCGTTGCATGAGTTCTTCATATATTTTGGATGTTAACCTCTTATTTGACATATGGTTTACAAATATTTTCTCCCATTTCAAGGTGTCTTTTTATTTTGTTTATTGTTTCCTTTGCTGTGCAGAAACATTCATTTGTTTTTTTGTTTTTGTTTTTGTTTTTTTGTAATCCTACTTATTTATTTTTGCTTTCACTTTTTTTTTTTGTCCTGTGCTTTAGGTATAATATACTGAAAATTCATTGCCAAGAAGACCAAAGTTGAGGATCTTATTTCTCTGTGTTTTGTTCTACATGTCTGATGGTTTCAGGTTTTATGTTTAAATCCTTAATTGATTTTGAATTGACTTCTGTGTATGCTATAAGATAAGGATTCAATTTCACTTGTTTTTGCATGTTGATATCCAATTTTCCCAAAACCACTTATTGAACAGAATACCTTTTCCCTCTGGTGTGTTGCTGGACTCTTTGTCAAAATTTAGTCAACCCTATATGCATCAGTTTATTTCTGGGCTTCCTATTCTATTCCATTGATCTGTCTTTATGCCAGTATTATACTGTTTTGATTATTACAGTTTTGTAATATAATTTGGAATTAGGAAGTGTAGTGCCTCTAGCTTTCTTCTTCTTGTTCAAGATTGATTTACCTATCTAGGGTCTTCTGTCTTTTCATGTAAAACTTAGGATTGTTTTTCTATTTCTGTGAAAAATGCCATTGGAATTTTGATAGAGATTGCATTGAACCTTTAGATTGCTTTGGGTTATATAAACATTTTGACAATATTGATTCTTCGAATTCACAAGCATGCACTACCTTTCCATTGATTTCTGTCTTTAATTTCTGTCCTCAATATTTCATAGATGTCCATTCCCAAAAGATGTCCATTATAAAGGACACATGGTAATTTCGAATTTCTATTTTTGAAACATCTTGAATGATCTCTAAACTCAAATTTGGAAGGCTGTAATAAGCCAATAATTTAAAACAGTAATTGAAAAAAATCATACAAAATAGTTGCTATCCAATCTCTTTATAATTTAAGTCCATTCCATCACCTAGGGTTAAGAACAAGAACTCTGTTATTAAAAGTTTTCACAACTGATGATCCCAGGGGCTTTGCAACCACATAAAGTCATATCGTGAAACAGGAATAGATAAAATAAAAAAGAGAACATTTAATATTGTATTGAAGAAAGGGTCAACATATCAAGAAGACATGATAATCACAACAATGAGTGTGCCTAGAAACAGAGTTCCAAAATATATGAAGCAAAACCTAACAGAACTAAAAGGAGAAACAGACAAATCTACAATCATAGTTGAAGACTATCAAACTCTACTCTCGGTAACTGGTGGAATAAAACACATACACACAAAGCAAGAACCAAGACTCTCTGAACAACGTCAATTTAAGTAATTGACACATGGAATGCAACACCCAACACATGCAAAATACATTTTCAGATATGCATAGAATAGCCACCAAGATAAACTATACACTGAGCAATAAAACAAATTTCAATAGATGTCTAGAGACTAAAATGTCATATATCATGTTTTCTATTCACAATAAAACTAAATTTAAAATTTATAACGTTAAGATAAGTAGGGAAGACTTAAATATTCGGAAAGTAAACAATCAATTCTTAAATAGCCCACAGATAAAGGAAATCACAAGACAATGTAGAAAATACTTTGAAGATAATAATAACACTACCAGAGGCCTCATATTGTGGAGAAAATAGACTTCATTAAAATAGTCCAGCCATTCACTAAACAAATAAGCAAATCACAATAATGATAAGAATGAGCTTTAGAATGCAGGGTGACTATTACTCAGAATTGCTCTATTACCTAAATTCATTGGTCTCCAACAACAACAAAAATCAGACATGCAAAGAAACAGGAAAGTCCAATCATACACCAGGAGAAAAAGGAGGCAACAGAAACTGCCTGTGAGGGCCACCAGATGTCAGATTTAACCAAAACTTCAAAGTAGCCATTATAATTCTGATCAGAGAACTAAAGAAAACCATACCTAAGGAAGGGATGGAAGGCATGATGACAATATCTCACAAAATTCAGAAGATCAATAAAGAAACAAGTTATAAAAGTGAACTGAATAAAAATTCTGGAATTGAAAAGTACAATAACTGAAGGGAAAAATGTACTAGAGGGCCTCAGCAGTAGCTTATTTGACAGAGATTTTGTAATCCAATAAAGGAAGGAAAAAAGAATGAAGAGAAATAAACAATCCAGCAGAAATATAGGACACATTTAAGCACACCAATGTACATGTCATGGAAGTATCTGAAGAAGTGATAAGAGAGGAAGATGTGCAGAAAAGAAAAACTTAAAAAATAATGGTTGAAAACATTCTAAATTTGATGATGAATATTAATGTACATATCCAAGGAGCTCAATGAACTCCAAGTAGATAAACACAAAAAGATACATATATAGATAAGTCATAATAAAAATGAGGAATGCCAAAGATAAGGAAAAAATATCTAAGGCAACGAGAAGAAAAATGACTTGTCACTTACAAGGGCACCCTAATAAGATGAACAGCTCACTTCCCAACAGAAACAATTCCAGAAGAAAACAGAATAACATATTCAAAATGCTCAAAGAAAAAAAAGTCAATCAAGACAAAATCATTGCTCAAATATGTAGGCAAAATAAAGATGCTCCCAGAGAAACAAAAACTAAAAGTGAGAGAATTCATCACTAGCAGACCCACCTTACAAAAAAATACTAAGGGAAGTCTTTAGACCAAAACCAAGTGATCCCAAATAGTAATTTGAAATTGGACACAAAAAACAAAGAACACCAATAAAGTTAATTATGTCATTATAAAGGACAGTATAAATGCATCTTTCTTCTCCTTTCTTAATTGATTTAAAAAGCAGTAATGAAGAATCATACATATGTAATTGCACTGTTGTTCCTACAACATATGGAAAGCTCATATATTTGCTAATAGCAGCACAAAAGAAGTGGGTGGGAGGAAAGTCGGACTGGACTAAGGAAATGACACCAGATGGTAACTCGAATCCACAGGAACAAATGAAGAGAACCAAATATGGTAAGAAGGTAAATATAACAAATTCTAGGAATACATATTTGCTCTCTTTTTTTCTCTCAGCTCTTTAAAAAGATATAAAATTAGATAAATAATAATTGTAACAACAGATTGTTGGGTTTATAATATATAAATATATAATAGGTACAGTAATAACAGCATGAAAATAAGGAGTTAACAGAGCTATATAGGAAAAATGTGACTTTGGGTTAGGAAATTGTTTCTTAGATATTATGACAAAAGCACAGATAAGAAAGGGAAAAATAGGTAAATTTGACTACATCAAAATTTAAAGCTTTTTGCTGTAAACAACACTATCATGAGAGTAAAAATATAACCCACAGAATGGGAGAAGATATTTGCAAATCATATATTTGAGAATGGTCTTGTATTTACAATATATAAACCACACTTAAACTTCAATAATAGAAAGATGAGTAACCAGATTTAAAAATGGGTAAAGGATTTGCATAGAAAATTCTGCAGATAAGATATACAAATGGCCAATAAGCACATCAAAGGGTATTCAACCTCATTCGTCATTAGGGAAACATAAATCAAAATCATAATCAGATACCATTTCACACCCATGAGCATGGCTATAATCAAAAAGATGGAATATAACAAATGGTGGCAAGGATGTGGAAAGATTAGATGGCAGTCTATTGGTCAGAATGCAAATTGGGCAGCTGTAATGGAGCAGGTTGGCAGTTCCTCAAATTTAAACCCAGAGTTACCGCATGTCCATCAATCCATTCTTAGTTATTATCACCTTCAATGGCAAAAACCACAATTACTTTTGCACCTACCTAATATGTACCTGAGAAAAAATATATCCACACAAAAACTTGTATATTATTTTTATAGCAGCATTATTCATAACAGCCAAAGCTGGAAACAACTCAAATATCCATCAAATGACTTAGATTTTAAATGAGTGAATTGAATCATATGTGAAATTTATTTCAAATGAATTTATTTAAATAAAGATCTTGTCTGATATAAAGATCTACTATAACGCTATAACACAGATAGGAACACATTGCCGGTGCAGAAGTAGACCCAAACTTATACAGTCTATTAATTTTTGCAAAGGCACCAAAGTAATTTGAAAAGGAAAGTCACCTCAACAAATGGTGCTGAATACATGAATACTAATATGAAAAAAAATATGAGCTTCAAATTCTACCTTATACTATAAACAAAAATTAGAGAAAAGCCTAAATATAAAAGACAAAGCCATGAAGTTTTAAAAGAAAATATAAAGACAGCTTTGCAACTTGAGGGCAGGAAAAGGTTTCTTACGACACAGAGCACAATAACCATAAAATAAAAAGTAGTAAATTAGATTTAATCAAAATTAAAAGCCACTGCTAATCAAAAGACATCATTAAGAAAACAACACGCGAGCTACTGATAGAAGAAAATAGGCATGAAAAATTATCTGACAGAAGGCTTGGAAAAAGAGTATAGAGAAACTCCACCAATTAATACAGTAAGATAAGTGAGCAGCCTATATGCAAATGACAAGGTACACAGCATCATTAGTCATCAGGGAAATGCAAATTACATCTACAGAGATATCACTATACACCAAAATGACTAAAATGGAAAAGATCGATGACACCAAATGTCGGTGAAGATATGGAGTACCGGAATTTTCATAGATTGCCCATGGAAATGCCAACTGACACAAGCATTTAGTAAAAAGGTTGGATGGTTTCTTGCAATGTTAAACATAGACCTAACTTTTAACCAAGCAATGCAACTCATAGATACTTAGCCAAGATAAGTGACAACACACGTCCACTAAAATAATTGCACAGAAATGTTCGGAGCAGCTTGATTCATAAACGAACAAACTAGAAAACCCCAAATGTTTAGCAAAGATAAGATGGATAAACAGTGTGTTTGATACTCATTATAGTGAAATACATTGCAACAATTAGCAAGAATACATCACTCATATTTAACAACATGAATGGATTTCAAGATATACTGAGCCAAAGCTGTCAGACACAAAAGAGCACATACTATATGATTCCATTTCTATGAAGTTCTAAAACAGGCAAAACTAATCTAAAGTTTAAAAAAGAAAGAAAAAACAGACCCTGAACAGTGGCTGCCTCGTGGGGATGAAGATTGACTGGAAGTGGACAGAAGGGAGATTTCCGGTGTTATGGAAATATTCTGCATTGTGATAGGAATATGGGTTACCCAGTGTGTCCACTTGTAAAAACTGAATGGTTATGATTTACGCATTTTGATGTCAATTTTACCTTAAAATGCTAAAAGAACTTTAAGAATCACCATCATCGATGGTGGTGAGAAATGGGTACAGAATGCTGTACCCGAAGGGGACAAGGATTCACTAAACATTGCTGTCTTTTATATGTCTGAAGTGTCGTATGATAAAAAAGTTGAGGCAGATCTTGCTCTTGCCCAGGCTGGAGTGCAGAGGTACAATCATAGCTCACTGCAGCCTCAAACTCATAGGTTCACGTGATCTTCTCACCTCCTAATAGCTAGGATTATAGGTGTGTGTCACAATGCCTGGCTTATTTTTAAAATATATTTTTTAGTTTCTTTTATTATTTTTTGTTTTTTACAGACCATTGTGTTGAGGGCTGACTTTCAATAAATCTCAGTGAAGGAGCTGCTCTGCTGCATACGAAAAAATATTTTCTAGACACAGAGTCTCACTATGTTGCCAAGGCTGGTCTCGAACTCTTGCCCTAAAGTGATCCTCCTGCCTCAGCCTCTCAAAGCATTGTGATTACAGAAATGAGTCACCATTTCTGGCTTTGCATTGGGTTTTAATTATAACCTTTAGTTTGATCTTTTTTTCATAGAAATCAAATAGTGAGCTAATTCTTTGAGAAAGAGTATTTTGAATAAAACAGCATCCATTTATAAAAATATTCAGACCAGGAACTTGGAGAGTAGAGGCATTTAACACAGTAATCAATTTCTTTCATATATTTGCCTAATTACCCTAGAACAGGCTTAAGATATTCAGCAGCATCCTTGACCTCTATGCTCAAGATGCCAATAGCACTCCACACCACACACGCACGCACACACACATGCATGCACACTTGCGACAACCAAAAATGTCTCCAGACATTGTTAAATGACCCCTGGGGGTGCAAAACTGCCTGGTGGAGAACCACTGCCCTAGAACATGCATTCTCATATGGCCCCTGAGGAGATGAAAATCGGTGCTTGGGGAGATCTTAAAATCTTAGATATTGCAATTATTTAAGGAAAAAATCATTAGGAAAAAAAAAACATGAGGGGCTCTTGCCTAGTAGGCTAATGTCCCTTAACGCAACTGTGAACCTAGATGCCTTTATTTCTAAGACATAAACAAATATACAATATATCTGTGGCATTAAAATTTTATGGTGGGAATTATTTTTTTAAAAATCTAAAAAGGCTCCATGGGGGGGAAGGAGTAATAAAAAAAAAAAAACAGGTTGAGAAACCACCCTCCAAAGAGGTCTCATTCAGCTTTATTCAACCATTCCCTCCAGGGATTTGCCACGCCCAAAGCAAGCCTCCCAGGATCTAGGGGAAGTCTTCATTTACTTGGCAAAACAACTGTCAGTTGCTTCCCAGAACCTCCGCAATGGTCTTGCAAACTTGAGATGTAGGGTTACAAAAATTCAGGGAAAAAACCATGAGGGGCTCTTGCCAAGTTTGCTGATATTCTTTGCCATGACAGTGAACCTGGAGCTTTCATTTGTAGGTTATAAGAGAAACCACACTAGTTGAGGTGCCCTCAGACTCGTGGCCACCAATGTGTCCTGTTGGAACAAATAACCTAAGCAGCCTATGCCATTTTATACAATTCTTAAAAGAAAACGGCATTTTTCAAATTTCCCATCTACCAGCAAAACCCCTCGATAGCAATTTCATTCCATTAAATGATGTGAAACAAACAAATCTTGCAATTTCCTCTGCTCTCCTGTTATCTCTTTCTTTGAGCAAAAGCCTGCCTAACCACTCTAAGAAGCAGCTGGTTTATAATATTGAATATTCATACTCGATGGTGTTGAATCTAGCATAGATGCTATCTTGTGATAATTTCTCAATTCATAGTTAAAACCTACTTACATTCCTTCAGCAAATGCAAACTCCCAAACACACAGCTGGTAAAAGACCCTATGGTCTGTATGCTCCACCCTCAAGGACTCTGCTATCGATAGTAATGACACTGAGGCTAAGCAAGAACCCTCTAAAAAATGATTCCTCTACAACAAATACATTAGAGCATCATGGTGGTATTTCCGACTTTAAAATGATGGGGGAAGAAAGGAAGAAAAGTGTGATTGGTAACTTTATGTGTCAACTTGGCTAGACTATGGTGGCCAGTTGTTTAGTCAAACAAACACCAGCCTAGATGTTGCCGTAAAGGTATTTTTAGTAGCAATGAACATTTGCAATCAACTGACTTTAAGTAAGCAATTATGGAGGGTATTATTTATTACCCTTTATAATGTGAGGAGCCTCATCCAATCGGTTAAAGGCCTTAAGAGTAAAGATTGAGGTTTCTCAGATACGAAGGAATTCTACCTCAGGACTGCAGCATAGAAATCCTTCCTGAGTTCCAGCATGCTTGTCTGCGCTGCATATTTGGGGGTCAACAATGTAACATCAATTCTTACCTGAATTTCCAGCCTCCCAGCCTGCCCTATAGATTTCAGATTTGCCAGCCACCACAATTTCATGAACTAATTCCCTAAAATAAATTAATTGACTGATAGATTGCTAAGATAGATAGATATTGATGACTGATTGATTGACTAATAGATAAACAGACAAGTAGGCAGACAAACAGATATGTAGACAGATAGACAGACATCCTACTGCTTCTGTTTCTCCAGAGAGCCCTCGCTAATACAAACAGGAACACACATTCCATCTAGGAGCACCTGAACGCCATACCACTCTATGAAGATGGGAAGCAGGTAGCAGAGTAGATACTGATTTGCAAAGCTGAAGACAAATCAATCTACACACCTGTAGAGGGTGGTGCTGATGAGAAGCAGCCCATTCACCAGGCAGGGCCGTGCAAAGCTTTGAAACCAGAGGCACCAAGTACTGCAGAATGCATGGGGGTAATATGGGGCTAGAAACAGGCAAACAGGTGGAAAGTGCCAGTAAAGAGAATCTAAATTCTGCAGGTTTCCACCCCTTCTTCAAAGCCAGGAAACCATCCCCTTTCCAACTCCTGAGGAAGACAGAAGGTTTAACTATCTGAGGCTCTAGTTTTGGAAAAAACATGAGGGCATGGCTGAACAACCAAATGGAAAATAGGGAGATTATGTGAAAGACTAAGAACTGACCTGTGGGCATCTATGCCCTTCTGCACAGCTTCCGGAATGCCAGGTTCACATACACCAGGCAGGAGAATGAAAAGCCTCCTCTGGAGAATCCAGCAGCCTCGAAGTAAAGGCCTGACGCTAACACTGAAGGTCAACCAATGAAAACCCAGCTCACTCCAGTCACCCTCAGTGAAGCCCAGTTAACAAGCCCTGCCCAATTAGCTCTATGATTCAACCTTAAATAACAACATACAGCAACCAAATATTTAAAGAAAGCTAGACACAAAAATACACAAATAAAGGGAAGGCAGAGCACAGACAAAATCTGCGGGCAAAGCAAGGTAAGAGATGCTGTATCCATGAAAACACAAAAACAGGATGTTAATGATTTTTCTAATCAGAGTTCAAGAAAGAGCTCTTGGAAATTAAAAATATAAAAATCATAATAAAAATTCTGTAGAAGCGTTAGTAGATAAAAATTTTAAAATCCTGACAGATGAACAAAAAAGACAAAGAGAAAGAAGGAAATCTAACAAAAAAGACAAAGACAATAAGAAATAAAAGATCAGTGCAGGAGACTCAACATCTGCCTAATACAGTTCTGGAGAGAAGAAACAGAGAATATGAAGGTGAGGTACATGAATTTCCAGATTAAAAAGACCTACAGAGTGAGCAGAACAATAAATACCAAAAACAAATCCCAGTAAGGTACATCATTGTGGACTTGAGATGGTGAGACACAAAGAAAGGACCCTAAGAGGTTCCAGAGAAAGAAAGAGAAAAACAAAGCAAAGGAAAGGAATGTGATCAGACTTCTCAAGCTCACTGTGAACTGGAATCCTGCATGGAAATGATTTTCCTCCAATTCTACCTGCAGCTAAATAATAGAATTAAGATACTATATAACTAAACACCTCAAAGCATGTAACTTACATGTACTCATTTACGGGAAACTATAAGATAAAGGGCTTTTCCTCCCTGGAGGGTTTCCCTTTCCCCTGATTGGAATTCTCAGCTCCTCAATCCCGGAGTGTGGTGTTCAATCACTTAGCGTTTGCCTTCATCCTGGAGGAAAGCATGGTCCATGTCCGACCACCGTTGTACTCTCCCCAAGGGCTCAGCCTGGTACATACCTAACAGAAGGAACTCAAGAAGCATCTGTTGAATCTTCATCAGCCAGGCATACCTTTTAGACTTTCTCTGTCATTTAAAAAATATATCCCCCAAGCAACAACTGCCCCTTTTTATACTGTAATAGAGTTTTAAAATATTTAAAATTGAAACATCCATGTGCACAATTTAAGTGCACTGGTCTTGCTTTAGTAAAGCTTTTTAATACCATCTGTTTGGAGCATGAGCAACTGCAAGGTTAGTACATTTTCTCTGTAAAGGGCCAAATAATAAACATTTTCGGTTTTGTGGGCCATGTTTCTCTTCTATAACTCCTCAACACGGCCATTGTAAAGTGAAAGTGGCCACAGACAATATAGAAATGAACAGCCATCTCTGTGTTCCTGTAAAACTCTACTTACAAAAGCCAGCAGCCACTGGACTTGGTCCACCTGGACAAGAGTATTGCTTTGTTTATTCCCACCATTTTCACAAGAAAGATGTTTCTTAATAGCTTGACTTACCATTAATAATTTGTTTTTTCTATTTTTCACTCTTAACTCTATTCTCTCTCTGGAAGTTGAATCAATAATCAAAAATCAAGATTATGCTCTGAGAGACAAATTCTCTTTTCAGAATATCCCTGCTTTAAGCAATCTGGGAAGGTACACTGCCTTTCTCCACTTTAAAGCCTAAGCTTCTTTTAGGTTGGATGAAAATCACTTGCTCTTTGAAACTGTGGTCTCTGCTTTTCTAATCAAGGGTGGCTTAGGCTGCCTTACAGAGCAAGCCCCATAAGAACGCTGCCATGGGGAGCTGCTGTTTGCTGAGAGTTTGACACATGAGCCCTTCAGACAAGCAATGTTTGGCTGCTTATGGTAGATTAAGAACAAGATCCTTTGTTTCCAAAAGAAATCAATGTTTGTTCTTAAGTTCAAAGAAAACCAACTGCTCTAAGGACGATATGAGGACGTGGACTCCATTCCAACAGCCAATTATCTGCAAACACAGCAAAAGCAAAACCCACATCTACCTAGCATAGAGAATTAGTCTTGGGAGAGCCCACAGTCCAGAACTCCCCTGCCCAGTCACTCAAGTCCAGCCCATGAAATTGATGTTTTAAGGAAAAAAAAAGTGTTTGTATCAAAATGGGAGTCCACTTAGGTCACCCCCTCTGAGAAGCAGTCACATCAACTACTAGGCTTCCTATTAGCTACTACGAAATCCAGAAAACAGCACTGGTGGTTTTGCTAAGTGGATATGGCATCGCCTTCAAGCCAATCACTAGCTTGTCATTTAAAAAAAGGAGAAATAAATGAAAATACCACTATCAAAGCCTAGAGACTGGGCAGAATTCTGTGTCTGCCAAGTAGCAAAAATGTGTAACATTTTAAGTAGCATCTTAAGCAAAGGATATAATTGCCTCTGCCAAAAAGCTTGTGTAGCACAGATCAGTTGTCAGCCACGCATCTGACAAGGCAGCCGATAGCCAGCCATGTCAGAAAATTCTTCCTGGTGGTTGGAAGGGAGGATGTGCATCTAAAATCAACATTTCTTGAGATACCCAGCTTCTAATCTCTGAGGTCCAGCAGTCTTACAGCTTGAGGTATTTATTCACATGACAGCTATTTCGTTCCCAAGTTCAAATGCAACAGTAGATAGTAAATTATGCTACAGTCCCCCACCAACCATTCCAAAAGCCAGCATTAAGGTTTTCCTTAGAGTTTCACTTCTTAGCTGCTTTTAATTTCTGAAGCCCCTTAAGATTCAGCACCAAGTCTTCGGGAGGACAGAAGGTGACAGGAGGGAGAAAGGAGGAATGCAGGATAGAATGAAGAGAAGGAAAGGGGAAGAGAACAAAGAAAGAAAAAACTAACAGAATTTGAGTGACCCTACCAGGAGACAAATGGAGAGCAGATGGGAGGTGATCCCAGGTGAATACTATTCCAGGTACCTCTAAACAATGCCAGCACGGGACTCCTTGGAAACAAGGAGACAATAACTCAATACAGCAGGAATTCCTCCAGCTGGTACCTATAACTCCTCCAAAACAGGTGCTCACTTAAAATGAGACTTCATAGAGAAAAAAACACATTTAGGGAGGAAGCAACTCCAAATGGGTGTTCTGCCTTAAGTCACAAGAATGGCTGGAGCCTACACAAACCTCGAGCTGTTCTTTTATAAGGACACCTGCCACTGGGCTTAGGACTCGCCCTAAATCCAGGATGATCTCATCTCGAGATCTGAACTTAATTGCATCTGCCAAGATCCTTTTTCTCTTCCTTTTTCTTTTTTGGCATGTAAAACAGTGTTCATTCTTTCAAATAAAAATATACATAGCGAAAGGATTACGACAGTCAAACAAGTTACCATATTCATCTAACTCAACACATGCTTACATTTTTATTTTTTATTTTTTGTGATGACAGCACTTGAAATCTACTCTCTTAGCCAATTTCCAGTATACATTTCATAACTAAACATCTCAAAACATGTAAGATTTCATAACTAAACATCTCAAAACATGTAACTTACATATACTCATTTATGGGAAACTATAAGATAAAGGGCTTTTCCTTTATCTTATATCAACCAAGACCCCTTTTCCAAATAATGTCACATTCACATGTTCCAGGGGCTAGGACTTAAATATATCTTTTTGGAGGCAACTACTCAAACCACCACAGTTTCCAAACAACTAGAGAAGAAAATTAGTTATTTACTTAAATAAACATGGACTATAAATGCTTTGTTGTATTTGATCAGTGAAAGTCCCAAGGCAGCAGGAATTCCTCCAGCTGGTACCCACAGCTATTCCTGTCAGAGCTGGTATCCTCAGACAACTTACTAAGCCTGCCTAATCCTCAGTGCCCTTATGTGTAAAACTGGGACAAACCCCCACCTGGTGGGCTGTTGTGCAAGTTGACTCATTTGCACAACATTCAGAGTCATTTAGAGTGTCTGCCCCCAGCTAATGTCTTGTTGACAGGCCCTAGTCTTCAATGGCTCCGAGCAAGGTATTCAACAGCCACTCCCAGGAAAGAGCGTTCAGTTATTTCTTGATTCAGCCATTATTAGGATGTGTCTCAGGTATTTAGGGAAAAAAAAGAAAAAAAAAAGACTAAAATAGCAGGCTTGCCAAAGGTAAATAATAACCAGACTTGTGGGAGAATTAAGGACTTGGCATCATGAGAAGAACCTGTCCTATTCAAGATGGTCACCTGTGACCATAGTTCTTCAATTATCCCAAGAATCATCAACCTAAATACATCGTCTGTCACCAACTGGGCACTCCCCAGGACACGAGCTGCATCTTATTTATCTTTGCATCCCCAATGCCTGGCACAGCACCTGGCACTTGAGTCATACAGTATGAACTGATGGGATGAATGATGACACAAGCCAGGATGCTCAGGAAACCTCAGCTCTGATAATAATAATGTCAATAACTACTGTTTATTGAAAGTCACAAAACCAGGGGCTTTACATATACCGAATGAATTAAATAAGATAAATTCTGTAATCATTTTGGCATAGCTGCTGCTCCAGAAATGTGAGTGACCATCACCACTTATTTTAATCCTCATTCCGACCCATAATGGAAACACTCTTACCCCATGTTACACACCAAGAACTGAGGCACAGGGAGGTGAAGTCCCAGAGCGAAAACCTGGCAAAGCCAGGATTTGTTAGACTTCAAGGACCTGTGTCCTTTTCTGCTACATTGCACTGCTCTCAATTCACAGTATTCAGTCTTTGTTTTAAGGAGGTCACACATCTATAGTCAGACTAGATACTGGGGGTGTGGGGGGATGAATATGTATATTTATATGTATGTATATATGTATACATATGTGCTATATATTTATGTACACACACATGCAACACCTCAATTGAAGAAATAAACTAGAGAGAACAATGGATGGAACAATAGAGGGTCCCAGGGAGCATGGAGAATTCCCTTGTCCTGAATCATAGTGTTGAGGGGTAAAGCATCACATGTTATGCTCTCCCAAGCTCATGAAAGCAACACATACAATGTTTTATAAACTCCAGATCCTCATCCCAGGCCTATTACTTCCTGTTGAATGATCTTGTTTCTAAGCCAAATGCCGTACGGTGAAGAAAAATGGACTGTGCTTAACATTCACATACCAGTGCTTTTCTCTCCACCTGAATTCCCAAAGAAAGTGACCAGGAAACATGACTGGGGCATTAAGAGCAACCCAGCCATGAACTTACAGGAGGAATGGATGCTGGGGAAGCTTTTGCGGCCCTCGGACACCAGATCGGGGTCACCTGTGCAGTGCATTTCTGAGTTCATCACTCCATCTGGAAAGCAGCGGTAAAAGAAATCGGGGCGAGGTCTACAAAAGACACCATGGACATTTTCAATATAAAATGCTGCCATCACATATGACCCCAAGCTGACCCCCCCAACTCCCCACTGCCCCCAGCTCCTTCCTCAGCCCCCTTGGCCGTCACCACTGGAGCTTTCCACGGAACACTCTAGACACAGCCGCTTGGGGAAAAGCTCAGGCTTTGGTGTCAGAAAAGTCTGAGTTGGCACTCGTGCTTACCACTTACTCACTTTATGACCTTGGGAAGGCCACTTGGTCTCCCCCAGCTTCAGTTTCCACATCTGTAGAAGGGGAAATCAATACCGACCCAAAGGTGAGGTCCTGAGGATAAAGTGACATAACTTACAGGAGGCACCTCAGCAGGGTCCTCTGGCCCAGGTTCCTTGTTTGACAAGTGTGAAAGGGAAAGCTTTGTGCCACCCATGGACTAAAAGTTACTTCCTGTCTTGATCTACCATGCCACTATTTCAGAGGCTGCCTCCAGGATCCAAGACTCCAGGCTCCTCGTGTCCCTGTGTCCTGAATTTGGGTGGCCACTTGCCCTTCCTGAAACAGCAGGCTTCACCTCACCTCACTGAGTGACCTTGAAAGCTCAGTTCCATGATGCAGAGGACACAGTGCCCCAGGTTGGCCTCTCTGGTCTAGAGCATGGGAAACAGACCTCCAGAGGGACATTGAGGTGGCCCTAAGCCTAAAGTCGAGCCTCCTGCAGCAATCACAGCTGCAGTAAGTTCTGAATACTTACTGGGCTTCTGACACGGTGCTAAGCTCCACACACTCGTTGTGCCATATAATCCTTAGGAGAACCCTGAGGCAGAGCCTGGGGCTGTCTGTATTTTACAGGTGCAAAAATGAAGGCTCTTCATTGCTCAAGGTCACACACAACCAGTAAGGGGCAAAGACGAGCTCCGAACACCAGCGAATGGAAGTTCGTGCCAACATGCTTCACCCCACGCTTTCTGCCTCGCTTGGCTAAGGTTCCTCACACAGGTGGGTGATGGCCTATCACCTCACATTCATACACAGCTAATATTCACCAAGCACCTATCATGGGTGAAGCTTTGCTAATGCTGGAAACACAGTGCCTGCTTTCTGGGCACTCCAGGTCACAGTTCACATACACTGATCACTGGTCCTTCAACTCTGCGACTCAGGTAGGGCCTATGCCATCTACCAGAACAGCTGGGGTACTGTCTCTCTGGCACTCAGCCAGTGTTTCTCCAAGTATGGATGTCCAGTTAATGCACCAGAACCTCAGAGGGGAAAGGACTGACAGTGAGCATCGGTCAGGGCACCACAGCAGCTCTAAGCGCACAAAGTTAAGGGAACACAGCAGAAACAGGCCATGCACTGCCTGATCTTTATCTATCTCCTGCCCCCTCAATGCCTGGCCTACGCCTAGCAGATAAAATAAATACTAAGGTTCTGAGAGGGGATCTAGTGTGTCCCAGGCCAGCAGACAGTGAGAGTCAATTAGGTTTTGAATTCAGATGTTTTGACAGCTAATGTTTGCAGATACCAGCTCTTCCCCACAGCAGTCAGAGGGGAAGGAAAGATAAATACAAAACAGAAATCATTTTGCAGGGGCAGTAAGAGAAGTGTGCTGTAAGCCAAGGCTCAAATGCCAATCCATATGTTTCATCCTGAAGAGAATGATAAATAAGTAATTATATTTATTTATTAGAGGCCAAAACTGACAAGTTAGTGGGTATCGGGTGAGGCCCTGGAATGGCAGTTGAAGGAGCTGAAAACACCGGCAATGAGCTTTGTCCCACAAAAAAGTATGGTCAGTAGATATTTCCTTGCTATTGATCTCCTGCTTTCTAAAACAGCGAGTTTGTAATTCAGAGGGAAAGATCTGTGCTAAGGATGGAAAGCTCAGAAGGACAAGGATTTAAGGGAGAACTAGACGAGCTCAAACCTGACCCATCAGTGTCCTCCGGCCCAGCTTCCTATCTAGATGACCTTGATAGTCTAAGTCACCATGTCATTATTCTTGGGACTTACCTCCCCACTATTAATTTAATAGTGTTTGTGCAGACTCCATTCAAAGCAAGAGCCAAGGACACCGCTACAAAACAAAACCAACAGACAGAAAAATAACAAGCTGGCTCTCAGATCAAAATCATCATTATCATCATCATCACTGTTACATTTAATACTATTCAGCAACCATAGATATATGAACGAATACTTTACAAACAGATACATTGGGGCTGCTAGACGACTTTAGAGAGTGGCTCATAAAATTCCAAGCCCCATGACACGAAATGTGTCTCTCCTCCTTGACTGAAATTTTCACCATCACAGAGGAGCTCATCTATCATTTTCTGGCCTGATATGAGCAGATTTAATACCACGGTATGTAGAATTTCTTTTACTGGTAGCAAGAAACATAACTTTCTTATTTCCTCTTGGCAACCTTGTCAGACATAATTCTAATAAGAGCAGCTGCAGGAATCCTACTGCAGAAAAGGACGTTCCCATTCGGCAATTATCTCATTATTGACCCATCACCAGCTGACAGCTGTCCATTTGTTATCAAACAAATCACTGTTTCTGCAAAGGTGCAGAGCCCAAAGGTCTCACTGGGTTTGGAGAAGGTCTGTCCAGGCAGTGCTTTTTGCCATCTAAAACAGCAAGAACTTCTGAGATACATTATTTGACCATACAGAGCACAGGGACTTTCTCCAAGCCGTTTGAAAAGACTTTGCCAGATGCAGCACAGATTGTCCCAAAGGGTGCAGGCAACATGAGTCACAGAGCCTTCCCTGCAAAGATCTTGCACCTCTCTTCTGTGGTTTATCGAGAGTGCACAAAAGGCAGAGTCACCACCATCAATGTGATAGAAGGTCAAACGCCTCGCAGAAGCAATAAAAACCTATTGATGCCCCATTCCACTGCTTTGTTGAATAATAAAGCATGTGCACTACCGTTTCCCTTTGGTAAATATTAACTGTTCAATACTAGCTGAGATTTATATAAGAATATAGCAGTGAATGGGGGAATTTTCAGGAAGGAGCTGCCTAGAGCAATTCACAGCCCATCGAGAGAGACAAATGTGTTGTTCTACAAGCAGAAAGTACTGTGGAATGGCCAACATGGTCACTAAAAGCATGAGCCACAGAGATGGGAACACAACCCACCTGCTTTTAACAAGCCATCTGAAGCAGAGAGGATAGGAGGGACACATTCAAATGAACATATTTGTCAAAGGGAAACAAATCACCTAAGTGTGAGATGGGGGCAACTGGCCATATCTGAGTGTGGCAGAAAGGAGGGACAGGCCATAGATTTGGAGGGCAGAGCATGAATCAGCAGCACAGCACTGCCATTAAAACACTGAATATGCAATAGGGGTGTAGAAATTGGAACTAAATATGAAGGAACTTGGAAAGATCCACTGATTGCATTCTGAACTCACAGACCCTTCCTTCCTCAAATGCCAGCTTCCCTTTTCTCTGGCAAGCTCAGAGCACTGTGGAGAGGCCTCTCTCCAAGAGGGGAGAGAAAATTACCTGGGATATTTTGCCATATTCTCTCCACAAACCCTGATAATTAACAGGTTGTGATTTTGCTGTGAAATTACTGTGGTCTTTTCTCTGTTAGGTCTGGCCCAGCAGGCTCACTGCTGTGTTTTCCCAGTGGGGCTGGACTCATACTCATCCCAGTCCTAGCATGGCCTCTCTGGGAACAAGCATCCCTAGCTGATTCCCTATCACCCCACATAAATCTTGGTGAGCTTCAAACACAGCCACATGGATCACTTCCCCAGCCTCTGAGCCTGGTGGGCTTATCGCAGCACAGAGCAGTTCTTTAAAAAGTCTGAAATAGCTGAGCTGGAAAATGTAGAGATGTGATATAACTACCAAAAGTTGGCAACTTTCCTGTCTGATCCAAACACCTGAAGGAAACAGAAAGGTGGGAAGCTGGTGATGATATTTAACATGGAGGTCATTTCATTCTAGAAGGAACCCTAACTGCTTAATATTAGCACAACCCTCCGCGGATCAATGCAGGAGCCCCTCACTGATACCAGAGAGAAGGCTGTGCTGGGATCAGATCCATGAAAGGCTGGACAAACAGGAAACTAAATGGCCCCCATCAGGAATGCTTATTCATTAACGATAATCCAGTGGGCCTGGTTCATAAGCGCTGTTCTGTTTTTACAGCATCCCACAGCACTGTGGGTTTGAGCGAAGAGTCAAAAAGACAAACACGCTGTGTCTGATAAAAAAATTCAAAGCAGCGTGTCCCGTGAGTTGGCTTGTAAGCAACCTATACTGAGGACACTATGGGTTATAAGCATTCCAGGGGACTAGAGGGCTTTTGTTGTTACTTTTGTTGTTGCAAGAAATTTAGCACTATCCTGATTTTATAACAGGGTTCTCTATTACACAGACCTGACTGTTCTGCAGCCTGAATTCCTAAAAGCCCAGTGCTGCATGGGACAAACGTCACTCCTCTCATCCAACGCCAGATGCACAGACATGGCCACATTTACCTGGAGATGAGGGCAGCACTTGGAATCCAGGTTTGGAAGCCTCAGTTAAAGTCTGCTGAAGACATTTGAGTAAAGAAGGGACCTGAGAACTAAACCTCCTGCTTGAGAGTCCTGAATTCCAGACAACATTGGAAAATCTACACCTAGTTTTCTGTCCTTGGATTTTAAAGATCACCCTCCCCACCCTCTACTTCCAAGGCTTCCTAAAAGTAGCGATTTAAAAAAAAAAAACACCTCTGCACACAATGGGAGGCTGTTCATCATTTTTATAAGGCAGGCTCTCATTTATTTCGGCAAACAGAACATCCAGTCATTCCACCTTCTCTGTTAACATACAGGAGACAGAGTATGATGTTGAATTTGGAAATGTCACCCTAAGGAAGATTTAGCTGAGAAGGAAAGTCTGGAGAAGGTAACTGTGAGCTACTTACTGCTGTGACAGCAGCCCCACTCCAAAAGCCAGCTGTCAGTGACCATAACCATGAAAGACAATTCTTACCCACAGTCACTTATCTTGAGACCCCAAGCCAGGGGAACCACTAGAATAAAGTGTGAACTAAAGGGATTTCCAGGTGAACTGGGAGGGCTCCCAACAGCACTTTTTGGAGACCAGGGTGATATCCATCCCAACACTGCCCAGCCACTCAAGCCATGTGTGGAGGGACACCTACCTGTGGCCTCCTTGGAGAACCTGATCCTTTCTCACCTCAGGTGAGGAGACTGAAACCTGTGACCAAAAGCCCAATCCACACAAGGGCATCCTGCAGTACACACCTGACCTGAGGGAGGGCATTGACAGGCTGGCCAGGGACTCAGAGCTTTTGTGGCCAGACTGGAGAAATAAGCTCAGCCAGAGGCTCTGTCTAGAAAGTCTGGACCAAGAAACACAGTGAAGCTTGGTGGTGGGCAACAGGCAGACAGATTTGGGGCAGAAGTCACCACCACTGCAAGCCCAAGCCTCAGACAAACCAGAGACATGGGGCAGCAGAAATAAAGCTGAGGCATAGGAATCAGGCCAGGAGTGTCAGGAGAAGAGGGAAGGCACATTGCAGTGGTCATGAGCCAAGAAGGGGACTCCCCTCCTGATGGCCCAGCTCCCCATTCCAGTCCCCATGATGTGCCTCTGAACTTTTCCCCCTTCTTCTTGGATGTCTGTGAGATTGCTTATCAGAGCCCTGTACTTAAACCCCTAATTTTTTTAGCTAATTTGAGAGGGATTCTGTTCTTTCAACTAGACAGGACCTAACAGAAGGCTGGTTATATAGGAAGCATTCTCCGTGCGGCTTTAGGGGAGAAGCTGCTTGTTGTCCCACACCCCCTAGATGCAGCTCTCACTCTCGCTTCCTTACCAAGAAAAAGAGAGGACTATATTTTGCTACATTTTCACTTCCCCAAAGCACAGTAATTAACAAACATACCCTTAAGTGAAGGCTCTCATTTTCCAGACTTATAAACTCATTGAATGGTAAGTCCATTAACACACCCAAAACAAAATTTGGGCTGAGGATTTGGGTAACTTTGAGGTGATGTGTCAAAAAAAAAAATCAACCTGATTTGGTTTTTCTCATGGTCAAAAAGCTAAAAACCTGGCTACAGGATAGTTTATTTTGTTTGCTAAACAAGCCAAGTAGTTTTGGCCATCTCTTAATGCTGTCATTTACTCAGGATTTGATTAACATGAAGACCAGAAAAACACATTTAATCCTAAAATGTCAAACTCTTGTCCCATGCAGACATGGCTCTGCTTGGGAAGAATTTATAACAAGGATGTTATAGTCAATGACAAAGATCATAGCACTTTGCACATAATAATGAGCACTTAACTACCAAAATGTCCTCAAACTAAAGATGAGTCATGGACCTTGTTTGTAATATCTATTTTATTTTACACCCGCATTTTCCCATTTTTGCCTCTAGCCCATGGTGTTTGGTCGAGGAGTCTGTGGTCAATTTCTGAATTGCCCATAATGTGGGTCTATTAGCCAAAACTGTGAGAGCGGACAGTTGGTGGTAACAAAGTTTCAGATTTACTTTGCCTTACTGCCAAGAGCTACCCGGAGTCTGCGCCTGAGCAGCAAAGCTCTCTGGTATGTACGGGGTGTTATTAGCATTCAGCACAACGGAGAGCGACAGCAGGCGGCCTCTGAACGTCCTTTATTTAGGACTGCACATTGGCTCTTCTTTGGGTTTAAAGTTTATCTTTATGTTATCTCGTTTCTCCCCAGCTTAATTTGACCAAAAGAAAAAACCAGTTGAGTGTAACTGAGATTTCTCAAATGTGATAATCTAATTAAGGTCAGCCCCATTCCCTAAAGCAGGAACTGTGAATACTCTACCTAAGAAGGCTTCCTTAATTTCAGTCTTGTCTGTTCGCCGGATAATTTTCACCACACAAATAACAGCCAGGGGTGTGAGGAAAGAAATTGCCTGGAAGAAATAACAAACAATCCCTTATGAGGACATCAGTTTGCTGTCAGAAGGGCTGACTGATCATTAGTTCCCGTTAGCTTCATTTAGACTCCCTGGTTGAATAATCTTACTGAACTCCTGACCTCAAACAAACAAACAACAAAAAAAAAAAGGATGATGTACGTCTGTACTTAGAGACTACACAGACTTTAAAAATGGAAGATCTGATTGTAGGTTATAATTGATTTGTAATTACCAAAAGCCATGTTTAAAGCGTTGGCTTTTTAAATGGAAAAGAATAGTCTATAATTATGATGAATCATGTTTGCCAGTAATTTTCCTCATGCTCTCCTCTGTGGAATGGTGAAGAACCCTTGGCCTCTCACTCCCATCTCTCTGGAAACATGAGTGCATGTGGGACTCACCTAGAGTCAATCAATTCATTCCCTTTTGGTGTTCTGTGTTCTTTTGTTGAATATTTATCTCTTCTGCAAAGCAGAGGTTAGTTCTTTTGCACAAAGTCTCTCCTCTTCCCTTCCTCCACCCCCTTTCCTCTGCACAGATGCTCAACTCAGACTTAATGAGTTAAACTGGTGGGATTCAGATGCCACCAACATTCAATACAAAACCTACTGTGAGGAGGAACCATGCTAGGTACCATCAAGTCCAGGAGCCTCTTACATCCTCATGATAGCTCTGTGACTGCCTCCTCCAGGCTCAAGGACTAGGTGATGTGCCTGGGAACACACAGCTGAGAGAGGCCAGGCCAGGATGTGGGGACAAGGCTTCGCTTCCCATATTCTTTATTCCAGCTTTCCTTAATTAGTAAATTATTTTTAAACATTCCACCAACCATATAAAAGGTATTTATGTTACTCCCTTACAACTATAACACCTCAGGATAGCAATATCAGAAGAGACCAAACATCTCACAAATCCAGAATTGGCCTAGCAGTCAGTGGTGGGAGAGCTGGGGTGTAACTGTTGATCCATAGTATTCATAATTCCGGAAATCTCCCTCTTTGCTCTAGTAAGACATCACTTTTTGGAGAGGGGCTTCCTGATGAGACTAAGGCATGGCTGGAAGATGCTCTTCTTTTATAAAAACAGAATCCATCCAAATGAATGCAGGCTTTTAAAATTATTTGAGATGCTCTACACTTTTACTACAACCAGACTGCTAGAGCTCAAATCATCTTGGGGACTCCTCTTTAGGAACTGTCTTCAGAGATCAATTGTATGAGACATGAAAAAAATTCTCTCCTTACTTCCCACCATTTCTTTCTGACCGGAAGTGGTAGTAACCAGTTTGATGATTCAGCTGTGGCCCTGAATGATTTGGACTGTTTAAAAGTCAAATAAGCAAGTCTTGCCGCCATGGAGGGTATTAAGGTGCTAAAAGGCAGATGCACGAGAGGAGATTCAGAACCGCTGCAGAGAAAGCAGAGGATTCCCCTGCGGCCTATTCAGAAGGGCAACACTCATGAGTTAAGAGGTCCAGCAAGTCTGTGAAAGCTGCCATAAGTTATTGGGCAGTTCTCATACCTCAATAACTACAGGGCTTGTTAAAGTGCTGATTTCCTCAAATACACTCATATAGCAGGTCTGGAAATGCACCTTTTTAACGTCATCTCAAACGGTACTGATGCTGATGATTGAGAATTATGCCTTAGACTTTTGACTCACACATTTAGTGCTTAAAGAGCAATAACTGAAGCACCACTTGTGAAGTCCAACATTATGGTCAAGGCCAAAGAAGTCCTTGTTTCTCCAAATCCAAATATGAAGCCTACCAGCTTCCCTTCCTGTTTTCTGTCCCTTTATGCACTGCATACAGAGCAGGCAACGTGCTCCCAAATAGGAAAAAGCAACTCACCAAACAGTGGATGACCCAGCAATGACTCCACCAAGTCAACCTTTACATAGGAGAACAACATGGTTCTGAAGGAAACATTTCAACACAATCCCAGCTGGTACAATCTAAGGTTAGGCAGAAATGAACCCCTCCCCCCACCACCGCAAAAAAAAAAAAAATATGAGTTGGGATGACTTTCCCAACGAGGCTTCCAAAGGAAATTCCAGAGCAGAAAGTCACTGCCCACATAGGAGATGTGGGTGCCAGGTGGGAGGCCCCGGGATCAAGGCCAGGTGTGTGGGCTGAAGTCATAGAGCTGCCCAGTGACTCCAGGCTAGTGGCTTGATGGCCCAGCAGTCTCCTTCAGAACTGCTCCCTGCCTCTACTTGCCTCTTCCTCATTAGATTCTCACCCCCACTTCCCCAACAAGACTGGACTTAATTTAACTCATGTTACAACTTTCCCAGGTAGATGCACATTGGTATCTTTTCTAGGACCACTATCAACTGCTCTTGAGCCAGTGCTAAGCACCCAGGAGGGCCCAAGGCTCCCCACCTCAAGGGCTTCTCAGGCGAGGGAATGCAGCCTTCAAAGTGCCATGGCTCCCACCCCAGCGTGGCTGGAGGAGAGATGTCTGTGTGATTGAAGATGTGGCGTGTTTCCCCTCTCATCCTAACAGCAATGGTCCCCGGGCTCATTTCTTCTTCTTGGGAGTGTATCTGCCATATCCTTCAGCAGCACAGACCATGAATCAGGATGGATAGAGACATAGTTACATATATCATTCACCTCCTGGTGTACAAACATTGTTTAACTGAAAGTTAGAATTAAGAGACGAACTCCAGAAGCCAACACATTAGGAAAACAACTTCCTCCTGGAGCAAAACACCTCTGAACTGGGAAGAAGGAAGAATGAAGAGAGAATAAGAACCCCACCACCCCACTTTCACTCAGCAAAGCAGACTGAATCAAAGCCAGTAAGCAGGCATTCCACTCTTCAGACAAAGGCCATTGGTAGCTGCGATTCTGCAGCCCAGGCCAGTGGAGCAGGTGAAGGTGAACAGAAGGATGTGAGGTGGGGATGGCCCCTTGTACCTCCACACAGGGGCAGAGATGGAGGAAAAACATGGGCGAGCAAAACCTCCCTTGGTATTGTTTTCTCTTCTGTTAATGTTTCCATGACTAATCTTAAAAGAATCAAATCCTAGGAAACCCTAGGATGAGCCTAGGGTAGGAAGATGGGGGAGTGGTCAGTGCTTATTTTATTAAATGGGACCTGAGAGAAAACAAAGAATTCCAGCCAAACGCTGCTGCAGAATTCAGAAAACATACTGAACCCTTTTTGGACTTGAGTTTTGCTCACTTGCTAAGTGTATGGGGCTGCTGAATGTACTTACCTAGGTTAGAATAACAAAGGCTAACATATACTGATAACTTACTAAAGACTATGGTCTATTCTAGGCACCCCATGAAAATTAACTCATTCAATTCTCACAGCAATCCTAGGTGGAAAAGTCTTCTTACTTAATGCATAGGAAACTAAAGCACAGAGAGGTTCAACAACCTGCTGGAAGTCACACAACTAATCACAACTAGTCAGTCACACAACTAAAAACATCTCCATTGTACCAATAACCAAACTAAAACTCAGAGAGATCAGTGGAGACTGATCAGTGGACACTGGGAGCCATGGCACTTTGAAGGCTGCATTCTCTCGCCTGAGAAGCCCTTGAGAGGTGGGGAGCCTTGGCCCTCCTGGGTGCTTAGCATCTATATTAAGCTCTGTATTTTCAACCACAATGTTAGAGCAGACTGGACTTAATTTAACTCATGTTACAACTTTCCCAGGTAGATGCATATTGGTATCTTTTCTAGGACCACTATCAACTGCTTTTAAGCCAAGGCTAAGCACCCAGGAGGGCCCAAGGCTCCCCAACTCAAGGGCTTCTCAGGCAAGGGAATGCAGCCTTCAAAGTGCCATAACACAAGAAAGCAAACATTAAATAAAACATAGTACATGCTTTTTTATCAAGTTAAAAAAGAACGGTGAGGAGGCTTGTTTCCAGGACATAGATAAGCCATGGAAATTTCAGTGACCGCTGTCATGGCTTAAGCACCTACTATGTGTTAAAGACCTTCCTCACACTTTCCAATCTTCTAACTACTCTGTTGTGGAAAACATTATCTCCATGATACAAATAACCAGACTAAAACTCAGAGAGATCAGTGGATACACAAATGCACACAGCTAGTAGGACCAAGGCTCCCCGGATTGGGCTGCCATGCTCCTGGGTTGAAGTCCTGAATCTGGGTGATTCCCTTAGCCCACAAGCTTTATTTTACAGGTGGGGAAACTGAGGCTGGAAGAGATTTATACATTGAACATTATCTTTAAAGTTACTAATTGTACTGCACACTGCCCACATAAAGAGATAGTGCATGTATCATTAAACAAGATCTGGTACGTGGCTAGTTTTGTATGTAGCTTATTCCACAGGCTGGGAAGCCAGAGCTCTGTGCAAAAAACATATGTGGAATGGACTCAGATTAAGGAGACGTGGGTTCAAGCCCCAGCTCTGACACTTATCCATTCTTTGTCCTTGAGCAAGTCACTTAACCTCTTTGATTCTCAGTTTCCTTATGTAGAAAATGGATGTGATGATAATAATAATATCCATGGCAAGTATTATTGGCAGGATTTCAATTCACTAACAGTTATGGAATGCTGATTAGGTACCACGCACTAAGTGAAATGCCATAGGTCTGTCACCCCCATTTGATGCTCTCTACAGCTTGATGGGGCATGCTCTTAAAGACACCTTTTACAGATAAAGAAAGTAAGGTGTGAGAGGCGAGGTGATCTTCCAAATTTCCATAGCTAGTGAGTGGCAAAGCTGGGAGTTGACCCCTGGTAGACCACTGTGGAGCCCATACCAACTGCCCACCAGCAGGGTCCAACAGAGAGCTAGTGTCCAGTAAATGCTGGTTGCTGACTAGTATTTCATTATTTTCTGGAAAAGACTGTTAAAAGGGTATCAGGATCTTGTCCCCAGACATATCGGATTAAAGCATTTTTAGTTTAAGCCCACCTGCACCCTTAGATCTGAGTACTGTGCACCTTTGAGTAGAGGAAGGAGGTTGGGGAAAGAAGAGGGAGCCTAATTCTCTCAGGTACTCTTACCATACCCTAAATGACCAACTAGACTATGGATTATCCACCCATGAATGAACACAGCAAGGGCTGCCCATCCCTGGCCAGTGCTGCACCCAGGAAGTGGGTCATCCCCACATGTTGATGCAAGGCACCATGCGCCATACTGCCTGGGGCGCTTCTGGGAAACCAAAATGTGGGGCAGTGTGTCTGAGCCGGGAGGGCATAAGGATGCCAAGGACTTCTAACAACCAGAAGGGATCGAAGCCATAGCAGCCCCGATGTGAGGGTGTTAGCCAGAGAGGAGCTTGTCACTAAGGTTCATTCACATGAGACAAAACAATGGGCCCAGAGTGCCTTCATTTCTGGCTTTTGACAGAAAGGTGTGCTGCAAAGTGATTATAATGACAACTTTAGGACAGCAGACACCTGGAAAAGGCCCTGCTGTGGGTAAACGATTACATCCCGTCACAGATAAAAGAGCTGTCTAAGACTCTTAAAAAGAGCCTAAAAATTAAACTGTCCATCATGATCCAGCCTTGTCTCTTTTCCTTCCTTCTTCCTCCCCAAAATGACTTTATTTCTGTCTTCCTTAGAAGCATCCTTTCCCAGACTAAAAAAAAAACCTGGTATCAAATCAACACAGTATCTGTCAGTAATATTCCGTGAGAATAAATCTTCTGGACATATCACGACCAAAGCAAAAAGAGAAGAGGGCAAAGAACAGGCTGTGGGTGGATTTCTTTTGGAAGCCAAGGAAAAAAAAAATCACAAAACCTATCAATCCTTAAACTCCTTACTGGGTCTTGCCTATTTCTCAAAGCTTTTTAGTGATGCTGAACTGTCCACCTTGTGTTCACGTCTGGGCCCCTCCCTAGACTAGAAACCGTATCTTATTCAACTTTGCTCACAGCAGGTGTTTCATAATCATCTACTGAATTAGGTCATAATTAACGAATCCAAAGCTGCCCTCAGTCTGGCTCTATCCCTGCCCCCTTCTTAGCCCTTACCCATTGATACTCCAAATAAACTCCTATTCACAGGACCGACATAGCCCTCATTCTCCTTCTCTGCCTTTACATGCCTCTTCACCTCACCAATCACCAAGGAGCCTTCACAGCAGAGTGGCTCCAAGAAAGAGTTTGCACTCACAGCCAGTGCTCAGATCCTGCTCCAGCCACTGATGGTTGTCTATCTCGAACAAGTTGTATAATTTCCCTAGTTTTGTTTTCTCCACTGACCTTATGAGATTAACAAAAGTGCTGACCTCAAAGGATTCTGAAGATTAACTGAGATGCTCTTTAAAAAGGGATAAGCACAGTCCCTGAATTCAAGAAATGTTCACTGTTGTAGATGATGATGGCAATGATGATAATGATAATAACGATAAAGAAGAAGTTCCCTATAATTTACCTGAGCCTCTCCTCTGGCCCTTTTCAGATTCCATTTTGTATTAGAGTACCACCCTAATGTGCCAGGGATCCTGGAAGGTCCCTGGGGGTACACCCCAAATCTCATTGGGCTTCCCATCCCCTGTAACCCTTATGGTTTTCTTCACCCACAGCAGGCTCCCTGGAAATGTCCCCTAAATGTACAAAGAGACAACTACTATAGACGAAAGTGTACCAAAAAGCAACAACCAATACCGATTAAGTTGTCCTACACAAAAAAAATAGGTTTTTAAAAATGTTCTGATAAACCCTTCACACTCAGCAGGAAACCATGGCCTCTTTTGAATAAGGAAGCAGCCTTCCATAAAGGTGGCTGACTGCTTGGGCATATCGCAGAAACGCTAAGCAAGACCTTTCAGTGCATCTGAAAAGAATTTTCAGCCAGTCTCTCTGGTCAACAGGAACACTTGGTTGTCAAGGGGAACAAGCTCTTGGGATCAAACAGTTCCAAGTACACCCAGCTTTCAGCGCGACAGACATCACCTGAGCTAATGGTGCCACAGACAGCAACAGTGCAAATTAGGAGGCTTCCAGTAACATTATTACCATTTACTCTGCACTTCATCCCCTGGCCATTATTCTGTTAATTTTCTTGTTACATTTGCCCAACTGGCTCCTCTAACTTGCACACATATGACTCTAGAGTCATTAATTATCCAATAAAAAAAAACTAAGTCAATACAAGTTGCCTTTAAAAAACACCTTGAAAGTTAGAAAGCTCGCCTTTAGATTAAAATATTCCAACCAAAATTAAAGGAGATCCCAGGATTTTGTTTAGGTAGTAAATTAAAAAATTTGAGCTTTCAAAGAAAATCGAGCCATTTTCTACATCAGTAAAAATGGATGTCTTTTTATCATTTCTTCTACTAACACCTGAATTTTCGTTTTGTTTTGTTTTGGTTTGGTTTTGGTTTTTGATGGAGTCTTGCTCTGTTGCCCAGGCTGGAGTGCAGTGGTGCAATCTCAGCTCACTGCAACCTCTGCCTCCCAGGTTCAAGCAATTCTCCTGCCTCAGCCTCCTGAGTAGCTGGGACTACAGGCACGTGCCACCACGCCCAGCTAATTTTTGTATTTTTAGTAGAAATGTGGTTTCACCATGTTGTCCAGGATGGTCTCGATTTCTTGACCTCAGGATCCTCCCACCTCAGCCTCCCAAAGTGCTGGGATTACAGGCATGAACACTGCACCTGGCCAACATCTGAAGGTTTTAAAGGACCAGAAGTGTACACATAATGCCTTATGCTAAATTCTTAAAACCCAGGAGAACAAATCTTATTTATGGGGTGACAAAATATTTTTCATCTTTGTGTCGTAGGTATTATAAATTTATCTACTGCTTTCCTTGTGTTATTATGGAATTGTACTAAATCGTGTGACTAAATTAATGAAATTCATCAACTACTATCAATGAAATAAAAGATTGAACTTATTTCATTAGGAAAATAGAGGGTATGAATCAGTACGTGTGGCTGAATATCCTTCTGTTCTCTGAGAATCCGAGAGTTGAATAGCTCTCTACTGCCTAATTTCTACCACTGCCAGCATGCAAATTGCTCCATCCTATTTGTGTCTGTAGCCAGAATATTTGTGGCATTTGTATCTAGACTTCAAAACAATCCATTGTTCATAAATCTAGGACACAGTCACAGATTTCTCACAACATCCCATATGAACATTCATCTCCAAATTGTGTTTTTACAACACATGAAATGTAAAATGTTATGAAAAATAGGAGTAACTGATAAATAGAAGCTTCTCCCTATTAAAGCCATTGAGTAAACTCATTATACATACACTGATTCCTTTATTTCTAGGATTTATAGAAGATTTGAGTTACAGCAGAAATGAAAAAAGCCTGATTACTGTAGTCATGTGTTAGTAAATCCCTACTCACAACCACCCTAATTTGTCAATTTCCCTAAGATTTATAAAAATCCAGTTTACTTTTCAGCAGAAAAGTAACTATTAAGAAGCAATTAAAATGATACTTTAATGCTTACGGGCATTATGGGCATTTCCAAGAGTTTGCAAAAGCACAGATCTCTCCAATCATCACTAATTAACAAAATTTTCTCTGTAAAATCAGAGGAATTTCTTTCAAAATACAAAAATGTCCCCTGTGTGTCTATGAAGTTTCTGGAGCAGTTCCCAGAGAGGCACGAGACACCATGGCAGGTCAACAGGAATAACATTCAAGCTGCTGGGAGGCTGCCCATCCAAAAGTCACATTATCGTTCCACAACAAAGAGGAGCTTAAATATTTCCTCTGCTCCAGAAAGGTTTGATGGCGATTCTCCAACTCTCCAGGGCTTCCTTAGCATCAGCAAGGAGTCCCAGACACTCTGCCCCCAACCTGCAGGGGAGCCTCTTGGCTGAGAGCTGAGCTCCAAGAGCTGGCTGCTAGAACCTGGTGCTGTGCTCACTAGCAGTGTGACATCGGGCAAGTTCCCTCATCTCTCTTGGAATGCAGTTTTGCATCTGTAAAATGTGGACAATAATGACATCTTCCTCACTGTGATGCTGGGTGGAATTAAATGAGAACATCATTTCTAAGCTCTCAGCCACAAGTCTGGCACAGTGGCATTGGGGGTAGGGGAGGTAAAATTAATCCCAATATATCCATTAGCTCTATGGGTGCTTGCCCATTTATTCTAGGAGACAGACACAAGACACTCTCTGGAGGTTGAAGCACAGGGTGGTCTTATTAGTGGCCAATAACTGATCAGCTAAAACCCAAAAAGAGGTTAGCAGAGCTATCTGGGTACCTTCCCTTGGCAGAATCAAGGCTTATCCTAAAAAGAGAAGGGACAGACAAGAATTGTCACTGGCTTCTAGTCTTCCTTTACTGTGACTCAGCATAGCCCAGACAAGCAAGTCCTTTCTCATTCCATAATATTGGGCAATGACTACTTCTCACATGACCAAGCAGCTCCTATCATGATGTGGAATCGGATTTTAATTTGATGGGCTGCTTACCTCTTTCTCTCAGGCTACCCACTGTCTTCAGGGTTATAAACACAATGATGAAAACCCATTTGTTTCATCTTTGAGAAAGTGGTCAAATAAGGCATGAAATCATGGTACTTACAAACATGAGGCGAGTAGGTATGTTATCTGATTGCACCAGAGGATTTTTATACAGCCAGATCTCTTCTGGCTGGATGACTCTCTGGAACGGATCCAAAAACTCTGTAAAACTGAAACATAAAAAGAAAAGTACATGAAGGCTGAGCATTCTGTTGCTGCAGGAAGTTCCCTAGGAGGCGCCCCTCCCCCGCTCCGCACTCCCGCCACCTCCTATGCATCCTCATGGGGAGGATCCAGCCTGCTGGGGAGGGGGAAATAGACAGACCCTGCCGTCAGTCCTCAGCCAGTTCAAATGCTTGGGAAGGACTGAAAGAATCACTGAGACTCTGCAGACTCTTTCATCACCACCTGCCAGCAAGTACCAATTCCACCCAGAAGGGAGTAGCTTTGTATGTACAAAGACTCTAAGGACTTGGGGTTCCAAAGTAAACTGGAAACTGAAGTCAGAATGGTGGCTCAGACTGGGGTGAGGCCAGAGCAGCAGCATGGTCTTTTGAGAATAAAACAGGCTTGAGGTGGAACCTAAGTGAGGGAGTAACTAGCTCGGCTGCCCATGTGCTGTCTTCATTGGTTGGGCAATGAAAAGCAGTCACTGCCAAGAGAAAAACTGAGGGGAAGAAAGGGGCAGAGACACAGGGGTTTGCTTTTTCAGATCTTGGCCATTAGGCCACCTCCCAGCTCTCCAGCCAACCTTTACCTGAGGAACTAAGTTCAGCACCACTTCAGATCAGTTGGAGAGAGCAGAAGCAGCCAGGTCATTTGGGGTTTTAAATGCCTGGCTAGAAGATTTTGATTTTTGAGCCAAGGAGAGGTTTGGCGAAGAAGCATGGAATGGGAATTCCAATTCAAAATGGTGGCCCTGGCCATGGTGAGGATGGGACTCAGAGGAGAGAACAGAAGGCAAGGTGGGAGGTGCTGGGGTTGTGGCAGCTGTCCTTGCAAGAGAGGCTAGCAAACTGGAAAGGAAAAGGACAGCATGGAGAACCTGTGGGAAGGAGTGGCTGAAGCCGACTCCTAGGCTTCTGGTTTGGGCTTCTGGGAAAAGGAGTCCCATGATCCAAGATGAGGAGTGCAGGGGAGCTGGAGAGGAGGAGAAGCTCAGCTTTCTCCTCCTCTAGGAAACCCTCTAGGGTGGCTGGCGGTCTAGGTTTGTCCAAACTTTTCTGGTTTTAGCACCAAAAGTCCTACATCCCAGGAAACTCCTCGGTCTTGAGCAAACCAGAACAACTGGTCACCCTAAAGCTGTCCCAGTCTCCAGACAGAATCAGGAGTCCCACAGCCATGGTTTCTATCCCAGATTTGGGACGTTGTACGAGCATGATCTGTTTGCAGCTTCAGCTCCCTTGTGAGGGTATGAGGGCAGGAACCACACCATGGCTGTCACCTCAGAGCCCAGCAGCACGGCTGGGCCACCGTAGGCGCTAAGAGACCACAAAAGTTAACATCCATTTGGGAATTGGAGCAGGTGACACCGAAAGTACACTCACTTTGATCAGCCTGACTCTCAATTCTATTGTATATCTAAGATACCTAAAATCCACCCATCTTTCATGTCTCTCTCCCTGTCTCTCCTTCCCTGCTTCCCTTCCCCCTTGTCTCCCTGCCTCCTCTGTGAGGTTTTATGTCCTAGAAGTCTGTGTATTTATGCAATCTGGAGCCTCAGCAGAAACAGTGATGCCCATGACTGTTCTGCTCAGCACTGGGCCCCCAGTGCCTCTGCCTGGCACACAGGCATCACTTGGTAGCTATTTGCCAGATGACTGAACAGATCCCTGCAGTGGCATCATCACAGAACCCAGCCAACCCTTCACCATCCCTGAACCCAGAGCACTTCTACTGCAGAATCCCTATTGCATTCCTTCATTGGGGTGCAAGTTACTTCTGCTATCAGCCCTCCAAATCTTCTCTAGAGAAGCATGGAGGAGCACCCTATATGGGCATCAGGAACCTGCTCTCCACCCCAGCTCTCCAACTGAGCTGCTCCGTGCTGTGGAGCAAGCTGCTTCCCCTCACAGGGCCTCTGCAATGGGGAAGGCTGAACTAAATCAGAGACTTCAACTTCAGATGGGTCAGAACCTTCTGGGAAACACCCTACCATAGACCTAAGACTCCACGTGAACAGGGTATGGTAATGTGGATTTTAAAACACTCCTGTAGGTGGCCCTGATGGGCCAGGAGTCCCTAGCATTGAACTAAACGATACCTAACAGTCCCAAACCCTTGGATCCAAGGACAGGACATTCTGTAATTTAACTTTTCTCACTAACATCTCTTCCACCCACTGCAGGACAGGCTCTCAAGTCAGGCCAGCAGCATTCAAAAGCCCAGCTCTAGCTATGTGACACATGGCGAGTCACCTAACATTTCTATGCCCCAGTTTCCTCATCTCTAAATAGATACACCTTACAGAATTGGAATGAAAGTTAAATGATGGAATATATATGTAGTGCCTGACAGAAGAGAAACAAAAACTAGAATCATATTACTATTATCATTTTACTCTAGCCTATACCTACATATTTTCACTAGACAGTTTTGAAGCTTTGTTTGATTTTGTGACAACCTACTTCCTGCCCCAAGTGTTTTTAAGACATGAAATAAATTGAAATGAAATAAAATAAAATAAATTTTGTTTGAAGGATGTTTTTAAAAATAGGTAGCATACCTATGATAACTAAAGCTTCAGAATACTCCAGTTTCTGTAGCTATATAACAAATTACTCCAAAGCATTTTATTTTGTTCATGAATTTGTGGGTCAGGAAATTGAGAGGGGCTCATCGTCTAGGCAGTCTCCACTTAGAAACTCTCATGTGGGCATAGTCAATGGCTGTCCACAGACCGGGCTATCAGCTGGAATCTCAGCAGGAGCTGGAACCCCTGCTGATGTTTTTCTTATAACAGGACACAGTCTCTCCCCTCTTACCTCAACTTCCTATTCTGGGGGTGAGGGAATCAGTGATACTGGACATGGCTAGTTGCTGTGTTATGGATTTGAGTTGCATTTGGCTATAAAACAATCTTACTTGGAAAAGTGTGGGGGAGAGGATCTCTTCCCACACACACCTTGAGACAGATCCCAATTGATGATCTTGTTTGTAAGAAAGAGATTCTGCTGGTTGAGTGACTAAAGAGAAAGGTGGGATGGCCTTCAGATTATCCAGCTTAGCTAGCATTGCTAACCAACTGTTGCAAGCTCTGAAAATAAAAGATCTTGAACCCTCACCCCACCTCCAAAAAAAGAAAAACCCTTCTTCTCTAGCACCGTGGTCTCGGGGTGGTCAGAATTATTCACAGCTACTGGCTTCCCCACAGCAGGTATCCCAGAGAACAAAGCAGAAGCTCAGTAACGTTTACCAACCTAGTCTCAGAAGTCATATAGTGTCATCTCCAGTTAGAAGTGAGTCCTAAGGTCGGTCTAGATTCACAGGAAGTGAAATGACTCCACCCATTGACAGGGGTATGGCAAGTTCTTACTATAGAAAAGCAGGTGGATGAGGGATATGGCTGCAGCCACCTCTGAAATATACTCTGCCACCCACAGGGATTGATACTATGATGGCCACACAGCCCCCACTCTGTGAGACCCCAGAATCTTGACTCCTGTTTCTTCTCACACAGCCGGCCACAGGGCAGAAGGACCAGGCACACCACAGAGCACCTTTCTTCCTCATCTTGTTTGTCTTCCAGGTTTTAATATCCTCATAGCAATTTTTCTAAAGCCTGGTGGACCCAGTCTTTTGCACCCCACCCTGAGTAGCTGCAGCCAGAACACATCTATCAAGCAAATTATATCCTCTGGGAGCAGCAGTACCAAGAAAGATTGATGTCCCTTCAGTCATGCTCCAGCTACTGATGTTTGCCTCAAAGAACGCAGACAGTGGAGCTAATACACAGAGGACCAGGGTCTTAATAAAGCTTAAGGATCTTAACAGGGACGGAGGTGGGCACACAGGGGAATGCAAAGTCCTGGAGGTGTTAAAGGTGTTCGTTTCCAAGAGAGCACATGCCTGGGCCTGGAAATATCCTTCTACAAGCTCCTAGGAAGTGAGTTGGAATCTAAGAAATGGGAACCCTGCTTCTAGGGAAGGGGTGAAAGAGTGGTCTCCAACAGTGTGTTAGGTCAGCGGTTCCCAAACTCTAATGTGTCCAGGGATCACTTGGGAGTCTTGTGACTGCAGATTCAGAGAGAGCAGGTTCAGAAGAGATATGAGAGCTAGCATTTCCAGCAAGCTTCCCAGGGGTGCCTCGCTGCCAATCTATAGATCAAACCTTGAGTCACAAGAGGCCAGGGCAGCAGCATCATGTGGGATCTAGTTAAAAATGCAGAATCTCCAGCCCCACCCCAGCCCTAGTGGATCAGAGTCTACATTTAACACGATCCCCAGAAAATCTTTTCCATGACTGTCGTGGAAGGTGGGTCACGTCCATATACTACACTGGTACAAAAGTAATTGGGGTTTTTGCCATGCTTTAAAAAAAAATGGCTAAAACCACAATTACTTTTGCACCAACCCAATACAATCTAAATCTAAACCCATCTCACAAAGCCATTAAAATCATTTCAAGCACCACTTGTGTCATGGGGGGAGAAAAATACAGAAAACAGAATGAAAACCCCGAGGCACAGCAACCTGAAGCCATTCAGTGTGGAGGGCAATAGCCCTGCCAGCCTTAGCATCGGCATATTCCTGGCCAGTGCAATGACTGACATCCTGGAGTTTTTCAAGAAAAGACTAAAGGAGTTGCAGCAGCTCTTTGATCACCATGAAAGTAAACCATTTAGTTTACTTTCATTTCCAATAAATACAGAACAGCTAAAAATACCTTAACACCCAGAAGGCTCTGACAGCTCCAACGATGCAGAGCTCCTTTGCGGATGGGGGTCAGGTCTGTTGTTCTCACTGTGAAGGCCTTTCCCCATCTCTGCAAAGCCTTCATTAAGAATAGAAGAGCTTTTGGGAGGCCAAGGCGGGTGGATCACATGAAGCAAGGAGTTCAAGACCAGCCTGGCCAACATGGAGAAATCCCGTCTCTACTAAAAACACAAAAATTAGCTGGGCGTTGTGGTGCGTGCCTGTAATCCCAGCTACTCAAAAGGCTGAGGCACGAGAACTGCTTGAACCTGGGAGGTGGACGTTACAGTGAGTCGAGATTGTGCCACTGCACTCTAGCCTGGGTGACAGAGTGAGACTCTGTCTCAAAAATAAATAAATAAATAAAAGAATGGAAGAGGTGGTGTGTGTACATAACTCAGGGCCCCCTGTACTCAAATCATGTGGATAATTACACTAGTTATCTATTGCATATCACAATTTGTTTAAGAGTGGAGTAAGACTCCTAAAACTTAATCAGGTTTAATAACCAGAAATAGCCCTACATGAGTAGGAGGCATGGAACTCTAATAGATTACAAGGCATCATTTATGAATCATTTCAAAGGAAAAGTGCTATTTAATGAGACTGTATAGGTATAAATGCAATATTTTCTTTATTATTATCAATAAACTCTGATTCAGCAGCAGCACCAGTCTAACCTCAAAATTATGGACCTCCCCCATTGCAAGCATTCAGGAATTGTCAACTATTGTCAACATCATTTCACTTAATAGTGATTCAAACTAAAAATAAAATGTCTAGACTCTGCAGGTCAAATGTTACTACATTGAAAAGCAAAGTTACTACTAAAGTAAACATATTATTTTCTTTCATGATAATTTTACCTGCTCAAAGTCAGGTAAATTGTTGTTGGATTTTAATACAAGACATACTTCTATTTCTTTGCTGTTTGAATTGAACAGTTATCTTAATCTATTTGTATCTTAATTTCTCCTGGGCAAAGTAGAAGCAGTTTTATATATTTTCTCCTTAATTTTCTCATGATACAGTTTGAAGAACTTAAAACACATTCACTCAGCACTATAAGACAGGGCAAGAAAAAAAAATTCATGATGAAAATTCAAAGATGTAATCCTAACTTTATGCCAAGCAATTTTCTCTTTAATTTGTACATTGTTCATGTGTGGTTCAGATATTTAAATCTTCCCTAGGCAGGGCTTTTAATTACATATACATACACACAAAAGGCACCCACACACACCACACACATAAAAACACACACTGCCTGAAATTAAGTGAGTGGAAGGCATGCAAAAGGAGGCAATTATTTAAGATGCAGGGAGAAGCCACTATAATTAACCAAATAGAAAAGAGGTAAAGGAGGATCTGATGCTGACTAAGAATGAAAAGCAGGAAGAAAACTAATGTCGGAGTGATCTGAAAGCAAAATATAACGGAAAACCATACACCCTTTCCCTTTAGGCAAACCGTGGCTGCCATGGTTCTTTCATTGCTAAATCACAAAAGCACCACTGACTACCTTTTTTTGGTCACCTGAGTCTTCATCTACAAGCAGCAGATGCAATTCTGGAGGCACACATGGCACCACTGGCAGCTCTCCAGGCCTTTAACCAGCTTGGCATCAAATTAGAATATGGTTCTGCCTCTAGAAATATCCCCAGACTAGGGCTAGATGGGCAGCATCTAGACTCATCACAGATAAAAACTATACTAACATATGTTCGCGTACATACACACACACACACACACACACACACACACACACACACATTCACACATATTCTCTCTTTCTCTCTCTTTCTCTCTCTTTCCCTTTTTTTCTCCCTCTCCCTCTCTCACTCCCATGCTCTTGTTGGTGAATTCTGTTTCCATAGCTCAACATGACTTAAAGACTCCAGGATATATATCTGGTTACACAGAAAGGGCACAGGAGGGGACAGAGAGGGGACTACCATCTTTGCCAAATTTTTCTCCATTAAACAAATATTTACTGAGTGTCCATGATGTGACAAGCACTGTCCTATAACACTGGTGAATACAAATATAGCCCCAAATCTTATGGAGATGACAGGTTGTTTAATCTGGTCACAACAGATCGTGGAATTGGGTGTTGAGGTTTTTGCTTGTATGCATCAGAATACATGAGCTTGCCACTCCACTCTGCTTTAAGATGCCTAGATTGGAGTACCCCAGTAGTTGGACCCATGAAATAGCCTCCCACCCAGAGTCACCTGTGAGGACCCTGGTTCTCTAGGGATATTCCAGGGTATGTATCTATCACACTCCACATGCCAAATGTGGCAACAGATGCAGCCCAAAGTTGGGAATCCAAAGGAATGGTTGATCTTGACATCACACCAGCAGAAACAGCAAGTCCATGACCAAGGAACAGTGATGCCACTGTCCCCCGGGGCCCCTTCTAATTCAAAGTCAAGTTCCCAAAGTCCCAGAGGATCCCTATAAGCTTCTGAAAGATTTCATGGATTAGCCAATGCCCTTAGCCCATGTGCCTGAATAACAGGCCTTTTTCAGGATAGGTTAAGATTCCAGGGGGCTTTAAAGTCAAGTACTAGATGACAGACCTGACCGTCCTTTTTCCCAACTATAAATAACACAAGATTATACTGAAATATAAACCCAATCAGAACATTAGACTTAGTCCAAATCCCTGCTGTGGTGTTTGCTGGCTGGCTGGCTTGTAAAAAGTCACATAACCTCTCTGAGGCTTCATCTCTTTCTCCTGTCCTCTAGGATGCTGCCATACCTTCCAAGGCCATTTTGAAAATTCTGTTCAGTCAGTAATAAGTCAGGGTCCAGCACAGCACCTGGGGCACTGAAAGCCTCCATAAATGGTGGCTGTTTCTCTTACAAATGTGAGTATGTCAATCTGAGAAGGCTACCCCACCTTCTTTAAGCCCCACCTGAGAGTGGTGAGGTTGTGTATTGGGGAAAGGGAGCAGGTAGAAGAATGGCAACAAAACTCCTCATCATTTGCTCATTCTATGAGCAGACAATGGCCTGCAAGGTCACTTTCAACCCTTGAGATCTGAAGGGAAAAAAAAAAAACACTTGGAGACACATGATAAACAAACAAACAAACAAACAAAAAACATTTTCTAGGTGAGAGCTGAGAGGAAAACATGTTTCCTCATTGCACTATTGATTTTTCCTCCCTAGTCAGCCTCTCTTGCTCAACAGGGAAAAGCTCTTATAAACAGGCATTGGGGCTGGGCGCGGTGGCTCACACCTGTAATCCCAGCACTTTGGGAGGCTGAGGCAGGTGGATCACGAGGTCAAGAGATCGAGATCATCCTGGCTAATATGGTGAAACCTCGTTTCTACTAAAAATACAAAAAATTAACCAGGCATGATGGCAGGTGCCTGTAGTTCCAGCTACTCAGGAGGCTGAGGCACGATAATCACTTGAACCCAGGAGGCAAAGGTTGCAGTGAGCCAAGATCGCACCACTGCACTCCACCCTGTGGGATAGAGCGAGACTCCATCTCAAAGCAAACAAAACAAAACAAAAACAGGCATTGTATGTGGTGGGCAGAATAGGCAGGCCACTCCACTCCTGGCAGGAACGAGGTGTACCAGATTACTTATTAGTCCTGGGAACAAGAGGTGGGTGTAGTCATCAAGAGAACATGTTGATGGATTATCTCTGGGAGGCTGTGGGCCAGCAAACTGCCCTCAGACAGGTCTTTACTCTGAATTGAAGTAGTTGGCTGTCCCCCAAAACAAAAGTAACAATCAGAATAATAATCATAGTTACGATATTGCAGGCATCTTGTGCCAAGCCCTTCGTTGCTGCTTTCCAACAGGACTTCATTTCATCCTCATAAGAACCCTGTGAGGCAGGAGTTACCATTATTCCTATTTAGAAATTATGGCACTGAAGCTACAAGATGTCAGTTGTCTTGCCTAAGTCTACATGGCACAGTGTACATCACTCCTCCATATAGGTACTGGACTTTTAAGGAAGTCAAGCAACATACCCATACTTAATACACACACACACACACACACACACACAAACACAGACATGCTTTCCCCACCAGTTCAGTGGCATCTGCAATTATTTTAATGAGATGCAGACTTTTCCCCAATTAGAGATACAGAGATGTGACCTTACTCGGGAAATCCAACACGTTGCTCTCCAGTCTCACTCAGTGTGGATAACTGAGATCAGATTCTTGCAGAGCACCATTTGATATTTGTTGGAAAGAAGAGAAAGAAAGAATGCACAGGGAAGGAGGTGGAAAAAGAAATGAAGACCCCATGAAGGTGCTCCCACCAACTCTCTTCTACCTGTCATCCAAAGAGGGGCTTCCTTTGCAGCAGCTGACTTAATCAAATAGTCCACCCCTCACCTGGATAAGGAAGAGTTGCATGCAGAGACCAGCCCTGGACCAGACCAGGAACAGCTCCTGGAATTACCACCCCCTCCTGGGGATGGTTCCTCTTGGTCTGTGATAAGCCTCCCAACAGATGCAAAGACTGAGGCTTAGCAAGCATACATGCCCACCCGAGGCAGAGCCGGGATTCATGCCCCCATGCCCTCGCTCTAAATCTCATGCCCTCTTCAACTGTGGGGCCACAGACTCTGCAGGCAGCTCTCCTGGGATGGATTTTTATTCTTTCCTTACCAGCCACATGGCCTTGGGCAAGGTGCTTCACCTCTCAGGCCTCAGTTGCCTTATCTCTGTAGTGATGCTGATAATAGCACCTACCTCAGAGGTGTAAGGATTAAATGAACTAATTCATATGAAGTGCTTATGAGGATGGGTATACGTAATGAATGAATGATAAGGGTGTTAAATTTGAGCAGTGTAAAGTCTAAGATTGAGGCCCAATGTTATGTTTTGTTTTGACATCTGAAACCAAAATGGCTTCAAATGTCCTCACCACAGGTTCCCCTCCCTACTCTGCTTTCTCGAATAAGGTCCTGTAGCCAAACAACCTTTCTTATGGAGGTGACCAGGCAGAGTTTCTGCTTATCCCTGAATAGTGAGTCTCAGTTTCCTGCTAGCTTTTAGAATTATCTAATAAGTCAATTCCATCCTCCTGCCATTACCAAGGACCATTCCACCCTCCTGATACTACAAAGCCTGCCTCCCATAGTCCTTGGCTGTTCACTCTGTTCCTTGTATCCCTACATGGTGGGCAGTGTACTCCTCCCCTGGGCTGTGAGTATCTATCAGGAACGAACTGCCGTCAATCTCATCCGCCCAGTGTTGAGTGTCATGTATGACCGTCCTTGTAACCCTAGGGCAGGAATCCCTCCCTCGACAACAGGGTGTGTAGGAGACAATTAGACAATTAAAACATGTACTCTACTGCTGTACCTTCCTAAACACACTGGGGTGGGATGGGTGGGGATGGGTGAGTGGATGATGTGGAAATATGTGGGCCAAGCCTGGAGATCTTCCATCTATCCAGCTATCAGGGCATGGAAGGCAGAGGGACTGGCAGAGAGAGGCCCAGAACAGGCCGTGCGGGTGAAGCAAAGCTCCTAATGCAAAGCCTCTGCCTACTCATGCCCACTCTTTTTCAGCTTGTAGAAACATGACCCTAACTTGCATTCTTTATCTGTGGCCCCTGGCACTGGAACCACAGACTCTTTCTTCTGTGCCCTCAACACAAGGAGGCAGGAAGGCCATGGCATCCCACTGAGCGTTCTTTCCAAACATGTATACTGGGGATCTCATCAAGCCTTTAGACCCAATGGGAGAAGAGGAACAAGTCAAACACCCTCAATGAACAATTAGGTGAAGTCAGGAATAAAGCTAGAATAAAGCTAAATGTTCCATATTATAAGAGCCTGAAGAGACAAAATAACCAAAAATGAAACATATGTGCTCTGACTAGATCTTGGGTCAAAACAAATTAATAGCTATTAAAAAGAAACACTGGGGATGATTGGGGGAAATGTGGGACTAGCGAATGAATTAGATACTAAGTAATAGGAAGTATATTAATTTTCTTCAGTGCAGTAATGACATGGATATGTAGAAGAATGCCTTCTTTATAGGAGAAGCAGCTGAAACATTTAGGGGGGCTTAGGATTTTCACGTATCTGTAAGTTACTTTCAGGTAGTTCAGAAAAATGTATATATAGACATCTTATAGGAGAAGAAGCTGAAACATTTAGGGGGGCTTAGGATTCCCATGTATCAGTAAGTTACTTTCAGGTAGTTCAGAAAAATGTATACATAAACACATAGAGATAGAGATATCAAACCAATATGATTACATGTCAACAATTGCTAAATCTATGTAGAGTACATAAGGGATCATTCTGCTCTTTCAACCTTTCTATATATTTGGAATTCTTCAAGATAAAATGTTGGTATAAAAGGTCCAGAAGCAGGATCTCAAAAGCGGGGAAATAGCAAGGAAGATAGTGTTTCTCTCAAAGTACAACAGCTGGCAGCCAGAGCCGTGGAGTTGAAAACCCTGCATCCTGCCCTTGCCTCTTATTTGTGGTGTGACTTCGGCAAGGTATATGTCTCCATGAGCCGTCTGCTATAAATGGAAATAAGAGTGCCACTATCTCAGGGGCTGTGGGGAGGAATAAACAGTGATGTAATGCAGAACGGACATAAAGAACCAGGCTGCTCTGTGCTGTGTATACCTTCTCTTCCTGCAGGAGTTATCTTCAGCAGCAACAGGATATTCAAAACCACTTCTGCCTCATAATAAAAATAGCAAAACACATTCAAACATGCCTGCTATGGGGCATGGTGTAAATGTAAGCATATTTTGCAGAAACACAATATTCAGAAACCACATGCCTCACCCCAGAAGTCCAAATGTTTAGTGCAACTATTTTCAAACATTTCTAAGGGGGTGCCTTTCCTTTGAGAGCAAACAACAGAAGACTGAAAATGTTTTCATTGTCTGAACACAAACAGAAAATCCTGGTCTACATAAACCTGGGCTACAGAGGCTGACAGAGCAGGATCCAGTCAAGACCTCATAACCTCGGTCAAGCAGTTAAATTGCCCTGCTCATCTGTAAAATGGGCAGAACACACTGCTGGGAGGTGGTGAAGATTTGAAAAAATTTTCAAGTGCTTCACAAGAGGCACTGAGCAATTGGCATTAATAGTACTGATTACTAAAAAATTCTAAATGAAAAACAAATTATTTCCAAAAACTTGTACACCAAATATGTGTGGACCTTATTTGGATCCTCATTCAAAGAAATTATTGTTAATTTCATCAGCTATTACAATAGTAATGGGAGATCACTTGGGTTTTTTTTGTCTGTTTGTATGTTTATCACTCGGTTTTGTTGTTGTCATTCTTATAGATTAAAATTCCACATCAAAGTATTTACAGACATGATGCCATAATTGGGATTTGTTTTCAAAGACTTCACCAAAATAGGGGGAGAGAAAATCAGATAAAACAAAAGTGCTGATAATTGGTGGAGGGTGTTTAAAAATTTTCACATCAAAAACTTACGTAAAACAACTTTGCCTACTGGCCATTGAGATGCTACAAAATTAGGTGTTTTATCAACTAAGGCAACAGCCTATTATTGGGAAATATTTAGCTTCAAGTAGATTTCAGTGAAGACAATGGGAAGAGTAATGAGAAAAATCAGAAAGTAAAAGGGAGGGTAGGATAAGAAATGTTGGAAACAGAAGGAAAGAGAAACTTGAAAGTCATTGGGTTGATCACAAAAATGAGTCACCTTCAAAACCTTCAGGTTAAAAGTACTGGTGTCCTAGAGCATGGGGCACTGGGTAGCCCTCTCCCTGGCTCAGATGTGGCCCTAAATGCCTCCAAAATCAGTTGCTTAGTAACTTCGAGTGATAAGGTACTGGTGAAACTGAGTATCACAGGGGCAGGTGACTTGGGGTAGAACCAGCCCAGTGAGCTTGTGACCCAGGGAAACCTGCAGAACCCACCTCCCACTGGCTTCTCAGGCATCCCAGAGCCCAGATCCACCTTAGCACAAGCCAGGTCCCCTCACCAAGTAGGGCCAGCAGCCCAGAGACCTCCAAAACTCAGCTCCTCTCTTGGCCAAATACATTTCCCAGTGGGAAATGATGTTTGGTGCCTGGAGCATTTGTCTGTAACTGAGCCACTGGCAAAAAAAAAGCAAAAGCAGAAAGACACACCTAGCAAAGGAGAGACAAGGGGAAACTGTATATTTCCTTGCTAGGAAATCTCAGTCTCCAAGTAATCTTTAACTCTAAAATATCTAGCAAAATGTCCATTTCAAAATTAAATAGGAGTGTTTAGGAATTTAGCCAGAGCCTAAAGAACTCTGGGACAGTTTATGTATGCCCTGCACCCAGACACACCAAGACCATAGGGCATAACCATGAGCAGAATAGGGGCTCTAGGACAGCAAAGAATGCTACTCAACACTCAGGGGAAAACACAGTGAAATTTAGAACTTAGTTTGAAGGTGCTTTTGAGCTGCCATTTTCATTAAAACACAACATACAGTGAGCACGTGTTCCTAAATAGGGGCCTGTGAGGTATCTTTGATATTTTTCCATCCTTCAATCTCATCTGAATCCCCCTGGCTCCAGTAAGCAGCAGCACAGGTGGCATCAGGCCTTTCTGCTGCTCTCTTGAGATCTCACCCAAGTCCTTGGCAGAAATCAGCACAATCCTGACCTGACACCCCTGACCATTACTCTATGACCTACTGTTCCCCTATGGAGAAACAGAGCTGTGTTCTAGAATGGTCTGGCAGGTGAGAGGAATCAGATGTGTAAGATGAAACAGTCGCAAATACAGCCCATGATTAGAGGAGAGGCTGAGGGCAGGTACCCAGGACAGAGCTGCAAATACATGAGCATTCGATGAGGCTCTGGAATGCAGCTTCCCGCAGCGTGTCCACCTGCTCGGTGGCTGAGCTCTGAAGAACTAGCGAGCTTCCTTCTACCCTGAGGAATGGAATGGGCTGTGGTTTTTAAGCAGATAAGGAGCCCTCATTTTTGTCTCAAAAGTTTTTGCTCATGGTGGATATCAAAAGATGTTTTCATGGCTGCCTGTACTGCAAACCCTAAACTTCTCAATTCAAAGTCAAATGGAGGCATCTTACTCACGTGACCTGTAGACCTCGTCTTGACTTTGGACAGCTGGAGATATCCCCAGGGTGGTGTCTCTGTCCCTACCAGTGGCCACCACCTGAATCAAGGACCAGGAATGACTACCTGTTTGATACAACTGGGTTCTACGATTGAGGTTGAGTAGTTCACTTTAAGTCTTTCTAAGAAGAGGATAGGGAATAACTGGTCATCATTTCTGCTGCAAAGATTCAGTGGCCCCAGGCAAAATGCAAGGGTCACAGCAGAACACCAGCTCCACAAGGGCAGCAGGCATTCTTGTCTGCTTGTGATCTGAGCTGGATCCACAGCACTTAGAATAGTGCCTGGCATGCAGTAGGTGCTCAATAAATATTTGTTGAATCAATGACTGAACAAATAAATCCATGTCAGCTGTCCCAATAAAAACCCAAGCCTCTCCCACATGGAGTCTTTAATCAGAAGCTGGAAGCTGGCAGCCTGAACTGACTGCAGCCTGCTGCATGTTTGGTTTGAGCTGCTCCGTGTTAAAAAATTTTCTTAAAAAATGTAACTCACGGCCAATATTTTAAAAACAGGAGCTCTCACATTAAAAGCTGAATTTCTGGCTTCTGATGAAACATTTGATTTGGCAAACTTGAGTCTGCATCTCCCTGTGGCAGCACTCAGTCCAAAAAACTAAGCAGCAGCTGCCCACTTGGACAACGCAAATGCTCACCGCAAAATCTTCCCGATACAGACTGCCACACCTATGTGTTTGTGGCCCACTGCTACCCCAGTTGTGCAGTGTGACACTGTGCTCACATCACCTCTCATGGCTGCCCAGACTGGCTGCTAGCTGGTCTGGGAGTGGCAGGTATTTGACAGTCACGAGGACCCCTTTGTCCCACTCTCTGAAGCCTGCTCCTCTGTGAACAAATGCATGTCTATTCTCAGGAAGCCTGGCCTTTGCTGGGTACTCATTTACCAAGTGGGTCATTAAGACTAAGAGGTCCACAGCATTTGTGTGGTCAAACTGTCCCTGTCCGCCACCATTATCACCACCAATTCTCCAGTGAAAGGTCAACTTGCAGACCTTGCATTCTTCATCATCTATCCCAACTGATGGAACCATATTAGCCCTGCTGCACTCACTGAGAATCGGGTTTAATACATCACAGACTGCCTGAACTGCTCCTTATTCATGCAGTAAATGAGATGTCATCTTCAGAGGCACTTAGAGGGAGAAAGGAGGTAGGGAGGGAGGGAAGGATCAGCTGATCATTTACTGAGTGCTTCCTACCTGCCAGGAAGCTGCTGGACACTTCATACATTTTATCTCAATCCTTACAAGTGAAAATTAGGTACTGTTACCTCCATTTTCCAGAGAGGGAAGCTGAGTCTCAAAGAGGCTTCTTGCTCTGCCCAAAGTCATTCATCTAAAAAGCATCGATACTGGAACTTAAACTTCTAACCATAATCCTGGGCTATTTCCATTACAACTATTTTTGAAAATGTGGGGCAAGAGCACACTGAGGTGGGGGTGGGGCAATGGGTGGGCTGAAGACAACAGCTTGACCCCGTGTGTGATGGGAGGACCCAGAGCCTGCCCAAATAGTATGGAATAAAAGCTGGAGCTATTTAGTAGCATGTTGGACTAGAGATCAAGAGAGCTAACCAGCAGGGACTTGACCACTGATTACAACTGTAGAAGCCTCTGTAGAAGCCTCTTGCCCTCGATATTGCTACGTCTTTGTTGTTGAAATGGAAATTCATCCACCTACTTATTCTTTCATGCATTTGCAGTATGGCAAGATAGCTAAATGAAAAGCACAAATTCTGAAATATGCTTCCTAGGGTTTGACCTTGGCTAAATCACTTCACTTCTGTGTACCTCAGTTTCCTCATCTGTAAAACGCTTACTCTAAATGCAATGACTGTCACTAGTAAGCAAGTTTAATTAATAGCTTTCACTCATCATTCATTCATTCACTCACTCATTCATTCAGCATGTATTGACATTCCCTCCACACAGCAGAATTATTTTAATGCTTCAGATAAGATAATAAATGTGGAAATGCTTTGTAAACCACTCAAGGGGGGCTGGCATTGACTCTGGCTCCTGGCACTGCCCTTCTGTTCCTTGATCACTCTACCTGCTCATTCTTTTCCCCAAGCTCCTCTTCCTTCCATCTAGGCCCTTCCTGAATAATGTCACCCTACAAGGCCATCTTGGGATATGATCCTTCTCCAGTGGGGACCATGTCTGCTCCCAGGGAGCCTCTGACTTCTGGAGCCTTTTCTCATCATGGTCGCCATCTCTTAGTTCCCCTACCCTCTCCTGTCTTGGATTTCCAGGTGCCGCTGGGTTGAGAGCTTTGGGTTTCCTGCTGGTATGGGAAACAGTCAAGACCCAGGTAAGGAGCAGCCACCAACTCTGGGAGCCAGGACATTCATGTTCTATTCTTGGCTTAGCTGCTAAAGCAATCTGAGTAAATCATTTGCAGTTCTCGCTCTTTTCCTCATTTTTCTCATTAAGGAACTGAACCGGATGACTTTAGAGTTTTCTTTCTGTCCAAATGCTAAGAATCTCCCCTCCTAAACAATGTAGAAACCAACAGTTTCAGCACCCCTTCTATATTCCAGGTGCTGAATTATACACTTAACATACATTATTTCATTCACACTTACCATGACCCTATAAGGTTATCTTGCCTATTAAAAAGAAAAACTGGTTTAAAAGTCAAGTATTACTGATAAAAAGAAGCTAATAAATAGTAAGCTGAGAAATAAATCAAATGTTGCTTCTCTGCCTTAAATGATTTCCCAAAGTCCTTTAACTTGTGATTTTGTAAGTGGCATCAACATGTCTTGAAATGAATCAGTTCTCTCTGCAACTAGCAATGTTACCGATCAGAACAATCCCATTGTAAAATGCCAAAGGTTCATCTAAACAACTACATTCCACATCCGCAGAAGAGTTGCCCTCCCACCCGGATGTGTAATAGCTTTGTTTAAAAGCATAGCAATAAAACTCCCTGTTCTCACCAAAATAAAAAAATCCAAAGCAGAAGAGTTACTCTTGCCATTCTCAATCTGTTGACAGATCTGCTAGATTTAAAAGGGAGACTTCTCCAGAATCTGCAGTTGTGATTGTAAGGTCTTAATTAGCTTTTGAGATTTTGCACAGCACTACAAGTGTGGATAACAAGTTTGGGAAAGAGTAGAATCAAGTTACTTCAGTTTATCCACTATCATCTGCCCCATCTTCCTTCTTATCTCATTCTGCAATTACTTGCATGGAAATTTTTTTCTGTCATGGAGACAGTGAAGGAGAAGACAGCAGACCCCTTCTGAATCCCACAATAAGCAAGGGCTCATTTGTGTCCATATACCTGGGACTCCTGCAGGAGGCAGCTTCGATGGGCTGACCTTAAGGCGGGCAAGGTAGCTAAGAGGTAAACGCCCAGGGAGCCTCCACTCCAAGGCTAACAAGCTCATCACACCATGTATGTACTTGGAAACTCATTGCTACCAGTCTCCAAGAGAGGACTGCGCCTGTCTGGTCAAGAAGTAGACACCACTGACCACCACCACACACATTCCAAAGGAAGCCAATAAGCAATGGCAAAAACGTCTGTCGATGTTCCTTACTGGCTCTGACACATGAAACCGCATTCACCTCCCTATATCTGTAGCAATTTAAAACAATAATATAATATATAACAGCTGGCATTTATGTGTCACACACATTTCTGGGCACTTTCAATGTATTCCATGTCTTTTCAACCTCACAACCACTATGAATGATGTACTAGCATTAAGCCCATTTTACAGTTGATCAAACTGAGGCTCTCAGGGCCCACACAATATTAGTACAGCGAAATTTCAGAGCCACACCTGAGTGACTCCAGAGTCCACGTTCATACTAGCTGATGGGTATTGCCTCATCAAGGGGACGGTGGACATGGAGGGGGAGGCAGAGCAAGTCCATGTCTCCCATCAAAAGCTGATCTTTCAAAGTAGCATTTGAGGAGAAAAAATAAAACTTAAAAGAAATGGGAGGAAAGCCACTCACAGATGGAGGCTGATGGGGCTGCTCTGATTTAAGACTGTTGGCAGCACTAGTAAGATTGATGGTAAGAGTGAGAAATCCACAGAAGCAGGCCCTGGCCTCAACCTGGCCACCGAGTGCTACATCGCACAACTGTGAGGTTGGCATCTGTGTTTTTAAACCTCGGTTTCTCCATTTATAAGATGAGAGGCTGTTTGGCTGGTTTTCAAACAGCATCCTTCACTGAGTTTTAGGGTCTGGGGGCTTCTAACTTGAGAGCAGGGCAGAGCAAAAGCATCATGCAGCAGTGGCTGTTCCCCCAGCTGCTTACTAGGCTCCATCATTGAGCTTTTAAAAATATCACTGTCCCTGCCTCACCCTAGACCAACTAATATGAATCTCAGGGCAGCCAGGGTGGGGCAGGCCTGCTGCACAGACACCTTATAAGGAGATACGGGCAAGTAGCAAGTCAGGAGGTGAACGGTTCACATCACTGTATTCTTTTTGCTTTTCTTGTTCTTTTCTTTTATTTCAATTTTCTTTTTGATGTTTGTCTTTACCTCATTTATTTCCCTGCTGAATGAATCAATAATGGTCCTTTTGTAAAAATATGACAAAAATTTCACAGTATCCAGCATCAAAATCCATGTGCACGTTTTGAGTTCCACTTATGAATCCTTTACTTAACAGGAATTCCCCTTCTAAAGGAGGTGCCATTTGGTGTGAGCTAAGCCAGCAGGCAGTGTTCTCTCTGTCTGTACAATTTTCCCTCATTTTAGGCTGGCCTGGGCTGGAAATAGGTCCATACGCCTTGGAGGCCACTCCTAGTGGGCCACATCAAGACTGGGGTTTGGGTATGGAAAAAAGAGGCAAAGGGGCCCCTTCCAATTCTAACACAGCTCCAAAGAGTTTAGCAAATGTTTGTTGAGCCTGAAGCCCCTGCCTGCAGGGAGCTCGCAGTCTAGGGTGAAGGCACAGGTTTAGAAACAGGTGGTGTCAGTTTCCTATTGCTGCTGTAATAAATGACTACAAACATAGTGGCTTTAAATAACACAAGTTCTGAAAGTCAAAAGTCTGATGCAGATTTCCTTGGGCTAAAGTCAAAGTGCCAACAAGGATGAATTCCTTTCCAGAAGCTCTAGAAGAGAATCTACTTCCTTGCCTTTTCTAGCATCTAGAGGCTGCCCTCATTCCTTGCTTTGTGGCCCCTTCATGTTCAAAGCCAGCAATGTGTCAAGTCCTGTACATACTGCATCTCTCTGACCCCCTCTTTTGCCCCTTCTTTTCCATGTTTAAGGACTCATGTGATTACACTGGGCCCACCAGGTAATCCAGAATAATCTCTCCATTTCAAGGTCATCTGAATAGAACCTTAATTATATCTGTAACCTTAATTCCCTTGACCATGTAAGGTTATATGTTCAACAGGCTCCAGGAATTAGGATGTGGACATCCCTGGGGGAACATTATTCTTCCATTTTTATGGTTTGAATGTTCATGTGTTGATCCCAATGAAATAAACTTGATCTCCAATGCAACGTATTGAGACATGGAAACTTTAAGAGGTAATTAGGCCATGAGGGCTTTGCCCGCATGAACAAATTAATGCCATTATTGCAGGAATGGGTTCCTTATAAAAGCACAAATTCACCCCCCTTTTACCCTCTCTCACCTTCTCTTGCCCTCTCACCTCTGACATGGGATGATGCAGCAGGAAGGCCCTCACCAGATGCCAGCACCTTGATCTTGGACTTCTTAATTTCCAGAAGCATGCACCAATACATTTATATTTATTATAAATTATCCAATTTCAGGTGTTCTGTCATAGCAGCACAAAACAGATTAAGACAGCCATACACTGACCATTTATGGTGACTATTTGTAACGACATACTGTTAGGTTAAAGGGAAGAAGATAGCATATCCTGTGCTCTTCCTTTTGTTGATGTTGTTATTGCTTACATAACATGCAAATATGCATAGGAAAAAAGAGACAAGAAGGAAATCCCCAAAATGTTAACCATGATAACATCTGCTCACTAGCACATCGCAATTGAAATTTCCTGTAGCACTTATAACATACTGATACTTGCTCACTGCTGGTCATCCCCGCCAGACTGGAAGCTCCATGACTGCAGAGCCCTCACTGTCTCTCCCTCCCTTTGTCTTAGTCCATTTTGTGTTGCTGTAGAGAAATACCTGAGGCTGGGTAATTTATAAAGAAAAAAGGTTTATTGTGCTCAGGATTCTGATGGCTGGAAAGTTTGAAATTGGGCATCTGCATCTGCTAAGGGCCTCAGACTGCTTAACTCATGGCAGAAGGCGCAGGGGAGCTCCACGTGCAGAGACTGCATGGCCAGAAAGAAAGAGAGAGTGGGGAGGCGTCAGGGTCTTTTTCATAACTGCTGTCATGGGAATTAACAGAGTGAGAACTCACCCCACCCCAAAGGAGGGCATTAATCTATTCTTCAGGGATCCAATCCCATGACCCAAACACCTTCCATCAAGTCCCACCTCCAACATTGGTGATCAAATTTCAACATGAAGTTTGAAGAAGTCAAATATCCAAATCACAGAATCTTCCATTCCAAGGGCCCCATCACTGGAGGGATTCAAGGCCCATGGTGGTGACCACAGTGGCATGCCCAAAGACTCAGTGTATGCCTGGCACATTCTAACTGCTTTATACTCCTCAACTTCATTAACTCACTCAGTGTTCACAAGGCCCCTAAAAGAGTATATTAATTCGGGTTCTATAGAGGGACAAAACTAATAGGATAGATGTATATATGTAGGGGAGTTTATTAAGGATAATTGACTCACACAATCACAAAGTCAAGTCCCATGATAGGCTGTCTGCAAGTTGAGGAGCAAGGAAGCCAGTGGTGGATCAGCCCAAGTCCCAAAATCTCAAAAGTAGGGAAGCCAACAGTGCAGCCTTCGGTCTGGGGCCAAAGGCCTAAGAGCCCCTGGCAAACCAATGGTGTAAGTCCAAGAGCCCAAAATCTGAAGAACTAGCACTCTGATGTTCAAGCAAAGGCAGCATCCAGCATGGGAGAAAGATGAAAGGTCAAGTCCTTCCATGTTCTTCTGCCTGCTTTTATTCTAGCCACACTGGTAGCTGATTAGACGGTGCCCACCCAGATTGAGGGTGGGTCTGCCCCTCCCAATCCACTGACTCAAATGCTAATCTTCTTTGACAACACTCTCATAGACACACCCAGGAACAATACTTTGCATCCTTCAATCAAGTTGACACTCAGTATTAACCATCACATGGGGCAATGTTACCAAGTTCGACAATTTGCCCTTTAGCAAACTACTCTAACCCAACTCTCCCAAGGGCACCCTCAGAGAAGCCAAAAGGGTAATTTGGTCCTCTCACCTGCGTCTCCTAATGGAGGCCAGTACCGAACCCATGTCCTGTTTCCAAATAATAATTCCCAATGTATTCTAATTCTGACCTGCATAAAGACTCTTCTCAGAGAGAGACCTTACAGATAAGAATGAAATCTGCAGAAATCCACCCCATGCCACTTGGCAGGGGCACTACACAGAGCAGAGTGAAGGAGCAGGGTGAAGTCCCCCAGGCTGGATGGAGCATGGAAAACAGGAAAGTGATTCAGATGAGAAGAGAGAGAGTTGGGGGTCCACACCAGTCCAGCACAATGGAAGGTACAAGGACTCTGGAGCCATGTGGATCAGGGTTAGAATCATGGCTCTGCCACTTGGAGGTGGGATCCTGGAAATATCACTTGCCCACCCTGAGTCTCAGTTGGGACCATGGTCTCTGCCTCCAAGGGTTGAACAGTGAGGACTTGAGGACATGCATAAGCCAGCCAGGCACAAGCCCTGGAATCTACTGTCCAATCAATCAATGCTGCTATTGTCCTCATCACTCTCTCACTCTATTCCAGCCACACTGGCCTCCCTGGGGTTCCCTAAACTTGCCAAGCATGCTTAAATGTCAGGAAGTTTTATTTGCTGTTCCCTCTACCTGGAATGCTCTTCCCCAGACACCTGCATGTCTTGCTCCTCACTTCCTTCAGGTCTCTGATTAAATAGCATCTTATCAGCCATATTTACTATGACTTTTCTTTATAATATAGTAACACCTACCCAAACTAGCCATTTCTGTCCTCCACATCCTTAATTTCTTTTATTGTTCATCACCATCCAACACACAATATTTCCACTTGTGTATTTATTTATAGTCTTCCTCACCAGATTAGAATATAAGCTCCATGAAGGCAAGAACTTTATCTGTTTTGTTCACTGCTCTATAACTAGGGTCTAGAATTCTGCCTAGTGTCTAACAGGTATTCAAATAATTTTTTTTGAGTGAATCAATGATCTCTCTTTATAATTTCAAAGAGAAGAAAATTCACATACACTTATTGGAAAGCCAAGCATAGGCAGAATGGCCAAGGATGGAGAAGCCAGCACACTGGCAGGGCAGCCTGAGGCTAGGAAAGTTTGACAATTTGATTCTCTTTCCTCTGCTTTGATATCTCACTACTAGGCAGGGAAAGCTTTGTCAGTTACATAGACCGTGTGGAAATTGTAAGTCAACTGATTTTTGTATTGGTCAGCAGATTTCTAACCACCTTGACCACAAGTCATACAGCTGAGAACCTCAAAGCAGATGGGAATACTCACCATCTTTTGACAGTTAGGATCCTGTGTCAAGTGCTTTACAGAACTTGAGACTAATTCTACACTTTACAGCTGAGGTTCAGAGAGGTTAAGTGGTTGAACCATGGTCACAAAGCCAAGTTCCTGTTCCTTGGCAACAGGAACCCAAGTCCATGGCTGTCTTTCAATCTGTGAGGTTCTCCAGTCACTCCACACTGCCTCAGGGCCCACCAGAGACTAATGTCTGTGTGTTAACCATGCAGGCAAGGTTGGATGTTTGCTGCCTCTGGGGTGGCAGGAACTTTTCAGAGTGGAGCATACACTGAGGCAGTCAAGGGTCAGCTGCCAACCCACAAACATTAACAGAGGAGCCAGGAGAGGACTCCATGAGACAGACACCAAGTCTGTAGCTACTAACAAAACAAAGTCCGCACTCATCAGACACTGAAGTGTTACTGTATTAGTCTGCTTTCATGCATCTGATAAAGACATACCCAAGGCTGGGCAATTTACAAAAGAAAGAGGTTTAATGGGCCTACAGTTCCATGTGGCTCGGGAGACCTCATAATCATAGCAGGAGGCAAGGAGGAGCAAATTATGTGCATGGATGGCAGCAGGCAAAGAGAGAGCTTGTGCAGGGAAACCCTCCCTTATAGGACCATCAGATCTCACGAGACTTACTCACTATCATGAGAAGAGCATGAGAAATATCTGCCTCCATGATTTAACTACCTCCCACTGAGTCCATCCCACAACACATGGGAATTCAAGATAAGATGTGAATGGGAACAGAGCCAAACCATGTCATTCTGCCCCTGGCCCCTCCCAAATCTCAGGTTCTCACATTTCAAAACCAATCATACCTTCCCAACAGTCCCCCAAAGTCTTAACTCATTTCAGCATTAACTCAAAATTTCAAAATTCATCTGAGACAAGGCAAGTTCCTTCCACCTACGAGCCCGTAAAATCAAAAGTTAGTTACTTCCTAGATACAATGGGGGTACAGGTGTCAGGCAAATAGAGCCATTCCAAATGGGTGGAATTGGCCAAAACTGGCCCTAGACAAGTCCAAAATCCAACAGGGCAGTCAAATCTTAAAGCTCCAAAATGATCTCCCTTGACTCCATGTCTAACATCCAGGTCACAATGATGCAAAAAGTGGATTCCATGGTCTTGAGAAGCTCTGCCCCTGTGGCTCTGCAGGGTACAGCCTCCCTCCAAGCTGCTTTCATGGGCTGGCATTGAGTGTCTGCAGCTTTTCCAGGTGCACGATGCAAGCTATCAGTGGATCTACCATTCTGGGGTCTGAAAGATGGTGGCCCTCTTCTCACAGCTCCACTAGGTAGTGCCCCAGTAGAGACTCTGTGTGGGGGCTCTGACTCCACATTTCCCTTCCATACTGCCCAAGCAGAGGTTGTCCATGAAGCTCCCAATTTTGCAGCAAACTTCTGCCTGGATATCCAGGTGTTTCCATACATCCTCTGAAATCTAAGCAGAGCTTCCCAAACCCCAATTCTTAACTTTGGTGTGCGGGCAGGCTCAACATCACATGAAATCTGCCAAGGCTTGGGGCTTGCACCCTCTGAAGTCACAGCCCAAGCTCCATGTTGGCCTTTTTCAGCTATGGCTTGAGCAGCTGGGATGCAGGGCACCAAGTCCCTAGGCTGCACACAGCACGGGGACCCTAGGCCAAGCCCATGAAACCACTTTTTCCTCCTAGGCCTCCAGGCCTCTGATGGGAGGGGCTGCCATGAAGACCTCTGACATTTCCTGGAGATATTTTCCCTATTGTCTTGGGGATTAACATTTGGCTTCTTGTTACTTATGCAAATTTTGGCTGCCAGCTTGAATTTATCCTCAGAAAATGGGATTTTTCATTTCAATCGCATTGTCAGGCTGCAAATTTTCCAAACTTTCATGCTCTACTTCCCTTATAAAACTGAATGCCTTTAATAGCACCCAAGTCACCTCTTGAATGTTTTGGTGCTTAGGAATTTCTTCCAGCATGTACCCTAAATCATCTCCTTCAAGTTCAAAGTTCCACAAATCTCAAGGGCAGGGGCAAAATGCTACCAGTCTCTTTGCTAAAACATAACAAGAGTCATCTTTGCTCCAGTTCCCAACAAGTTTCTCATCTCCATCTGAGACCACCTCAGCCTGAATTTTATTGTCAATATCATTATCTGCATTTTGGTCAAAGCCATTCAACAAGTTTCTAGGGAGTTCCAACTTTCTGACATTTTCTTGTCTTCTTCTGAGCCCTCCAAACTGTTCCAACCTCTGCCCATTACCCAGTTACAAAGTCGCTTCCACATTTTCAGTTGTCTTTTCCACAGCATCCCACTCTACTGGTACCAATTTAGTGTATTAGTCTGTTTTCACACTGCTGACAAAGATATACCCAAAACTGGGCAATTTACAAAAGAAAGAGGTCTAATGGGCTTACAGTTCCACATGTCTGGGAAGGCCTCACAATCATGGTGGAAGGCAAGGAGGAGCAAGTCACATTTTACATGGATGGCAACAGGCAAAGAGAGCTTGTGCAGGGAAACTTCCCATTATAAAACCATCATCTCTCGTGAGATTTATTCACTATTATGAGAAGAGCACAAGAAAGACCTGCCTCCATGATTCAATTACCTCCCACTGGGTTTCTCTCACAACACGTTGGAATTCAAGACAAGATTTGGGTGGGGACACCACCAAACTTTATCAGTTGCTACACTGCCACATAGTAGAATCTCAGCATCAGATACCCTCAGAGTGGGATCAAGCTTCACTTATCAGCTCCTTACTGGCCAGGAAACTTTGATCACGGTGTTTGCTTCCTTGTCTGCCCCATCAAGGTCACAGAGCACCAAACCTTGCAGGGAGGCTATAAGGACCCAGTTGTATAAAGTGCCTGGGGCCCAGGGAGCTTCCAGGAAGAGTTAGCTGTTGATGTTGTGGTTGTCATTATCATTCTCTTTCAAATCCTCCACTTCCAATTTAAAAATCCTCTCCACAATTCAACATTTGCAATGAATGAACAACTCCTACCAAGCAGTCTATAGACGGTTAATGCTGCAAGAGTTTTAAAGCCTTTCCATTCTAGAAACTGAGTCATCCCTTCTCCCTAATGTCCCTTGTACTGCCCTGAAATCCCTCAAAATAGTCCACACCCTCCATCCTTGACAGCCTGCACATGGTACAGTCCTCACCATGTCCTTTCGTGTTCTGGTTAGGCAGCTGCACTTCCACCATGTGCTTTTCATAGCACAAGGGCTAGAAAGCTGCCACTCCTGAATGGCCTACAGGGGTACAAGATCCAACAGTGTGGGGCCTAGACTCCACCCCACGCTCCAGGAATGTATGCCACCAACCAAAGTGTCCACTGGCATCTGTGTCAATCACTGTGTCACAGCTCAGAGTAGAGTGTCTCACAGGCAGACACAGCCCCTGCCCTCCAAGAATCCTTAGTCCACAGGGAAGGTGTACAATCAGACAGAGACTGGCCACATGGTTTAGTGAGCAACCTCATGGGGAAGAAGGGGTATTGCCAGAGTGCTTGGAAGGAGAGAATAACTTACTCTGCCTTGAGGCTTAGGGAAAGCTCCTCAGATAAAGTAGAGCCCAACTTGGGCCTGAAAATCAAATGGGTTGGGTGAGGGTGTGGGAGCAAAGGACAGTGGGGAAAGCATTGTTGTAGCTAGAAAGGAAAGATGAGGGGGCAGGAGCAGTATTAGCACCCTTTAGGTCTTGATGCCCTGCTGCTGTTAATAGTATGGAAGGAAGAATTAATTTTAAAAATCAACACTTAGGAAACCCAGGGCCTTACCAACTTCACAAACTGCCTTCAAGCCAGGCCTCTCCCATCATTAGTGGCTGCTGCTGGCTCTGCTGAAGTGAGCTGCAGGCTGCATGTCTAATCCTGTTAGGATTTACCTTGTTAGTTTCAGATGCATCCTCCCTGTCAAGATTTTTATGAATCCTGATGCTATTATTCGATATATTAGCTTTCCATCTAGGTTTTGTGTCATTCGCAAATTTGATAAGACTGTCTTCTATGTCCTTATCCAAGCTACTGATCAAAACCTTGGACAGAGGAGGTCAGATTCAGGTCCTGCAGCATGGCCCTGGACAGCCTCCCCAGCCTGGCCCCAGATGCACATCCACAGCCAATAATCCTTGGATACACTCCTTGTTCAACTTCTAACTATTGGATTAGTCAGAAGACATTGTGCCTTTGTACTCAAGGGGGCAAAACACTCACTAACAAGAATGGTCAAAACTCATGCACCAAGAATTCAAGCATCTGTAACCATCCCTCTGTAAAAATCAGCCAGTAATCAAAAAGGTCTGGGCATGCAGAATCCTCCAGCACCTAAACACTGTAGCTGTTCAAACACTCAGGCTAAACATAAATATTAAATAAAAGTGATATTACTTTACATACAATTTTAACAGGGTGACTATCTCCTCTCAAGGTCTTGTTAGATTATCAGCTGCAAATCAGAAATGGAAACTAACTTGCTTTAGACAGCATACCATCCATAGCCTTTCAAGAATAGATAAAACATTTTATACTATAAGAAACAAACCAAAATAATTATAACCTCCAGTTATTTCATGGAAAAGGACCTCACACCTCATCAGAACAAGAAGGAATTTCATGACTACCTAAGGGCCATCTGTCATCATTTTGTCTCCAGCCATTGGTTAAATTACATTTTGGCAGCCTTTGTTTTAGAATGAAGGCAATATTTTTTATTTAAAAACGCATGATAATATGAGTGTCATTAATGGTGTAGGTAAACATTTATTCATTCAGCAAACACCTCCTGGCCACCATGGTGAGTCAGATCCTGGGGAATGGTGGGAAGGCAGGACAGCAATGACCCCAACAGGCAAGGTCCTTGCACCCATAGAACATACAGCCTGCTGAGCAGAGACAGATGATAAACAGGGACACCAATAAATAACAGAGAGCATCATTTCAGATTGCAATAAATGCCATGAGAAAAACAAAACAGAGGAATGTGATAATGTGACTGAGAAGGGTGTGGAACATGAGATGTTCAGTGACAGTTTCTCCAGCAAGGAACATGTGAGCAGGTCCCATGAGGATGACCAGCCAGATCAGGGAGTACTGGGAAGAATGTAAACTGGAAAAACATGTCTGGAGGGCAATTGGCAAAACATGGTGATGTGGGGGATAGGAAGTTTTCTGACTCAGGATTTCCCTATCCAGCCAGGAATTAAGCCTAAGAACATATAGAGTTGTGGACAGCAATGTATGTTCCAGGATGTTCATCATGGCGTTAACTACATCAACTAAAAACTCGTGTCCAACACCAACAGGCTGGCTATATTGAATTATGTGCTTTCATTTAATGGACTATATTGCAGCTTTTTAAAAAATAAGTCAAGAAAGAGTATTTGGCATAGGAAAATGCTGAGGGCATAAAACCAAGGGAAAAAGGCAGGCTATAAAACGTTATTTCAGATGAGATGTACCTCTTGTGTAGAGAAAGTATTATGTATTATCATGGGAGCAGGCGTAAGACTAAAGAGCACACACAGGAATGTTAACTGTGGTTTTCTCTGGGTGGTAGGATCAGAAATAATCTTACTTTCTATTCATTTTTCTCTGTGTACCATGTAAGTTTCCTGCATCAAGCCTATGCTTGTTTCATAGTTTTACCAAATAGTTGACTTAAAATAAAAGAAAGAATTCCAGCAAAGATAAGTTGTTTAAAAGCTGTGGTTCTGGAGGAGGTGAGCTTCACCCATGAGAGTAAGGCAGCCACCCTGAGCAGCTCCCTCTCTGGAAGATGTGCCAAGTATTTGAGCCTGGAAGCCGCACGTGGGGAAATGAGTGGAACTCCACCAAGGACCCCTCACGAGAAGGTGGGACAGTCAGCTCTGGGCATGGTTCACGATGAGAAATGAAAACATGGAAAACCTAGGTATGTGTCCCGACATTTAGTCAAATGCACGTAAACCCACACAAGCCCACTGTCACCTTGCCCTCTCCCTCCTTGGTCCTACCCTACACAGCCTCTAAGTGGCAAAGTGCAATGTGAGACAGCCAGGGGTCAACCATTCCAGGGAGCTGATGGAGTGGCAGACCCAAAGAACGTCTCAGTGAAACTCCTGACCCTTTCCTTGTTGCATGTCTTCCTGGAGAAGAAAATTGTCCTCCTTGAGGAACTCAGGACATCCTCCACTTGTCCTCTGAGATTCTCTGCATGTCAGCAGGACAAGCCATGGCCCCTGTCTCCCATACTCAGGCCCAGGAGATTCTCATGGAGGGAGAGAGCCCATTCCTCCAGTAGTTAGAAGTGTGATCTGAAATGACCTCACTGCAGTCAATTCATTCACATGGTGTTTCCTGAGCATCTACTATGTGCCAGGCGTGCATTGGGGGTGACAGAGACAAGGTGAACACAATAGACAAGGTCCCTTCTCCCAAGGGGCTCACCGTAGAGAGGAGCAAATGCTTTCCTAGCCCAAGACCACACCGGGAAATGACACCCGGACTTCTTTCCCTCTGACATTGATTCTTACATAGAACCTGACTCTGTTCAGTGTGGCATCAGGCCCAGCTCAGTCCAGACCATGAGCTGCTTTCTGATTTCCCACCAGAGGCAAGAATTTGTGATTTCCAGCCCAGCCAGCAGAAAAATGGGGGGGCGATTTTCAAAACACATTGCTCAGAAACAAACAAACGAAAAAGAACTGACAATGGGAACACTTCTTTCTAGAGCACAACCTTCACAAAGTTTTTTTCTTCCACCTTTTTCTTAAAAAAAAAACTTGAAATAATTACATTTAATCCAAAAATTATTTGACATACCTTTAGATTCTCTGAGAAGGAAAAAGAAAAGCCTCAGGCAGTAATTCCAAATGCTGACACAGCAGTAGAGGAGTTTTTTTTCTTTTTTTTGAAACACCATTCTGGATTAATTCAAAGCGGGCAGCTCGCATTCTTGAGAGGAAAATGAAGACCATGATTCACTCTTTCAGCATAAAGTACACAGATAATTAATCAAGCTTCGTCCAAGCCTCTTGATGCTTTTTACATTGGTTATTCTAAGGCAGGAACTGTTTTCCAACAAGTCTGCTGACATCCAGGGAGAGGTTCCATTTGTTAAAGAAAGAAACCAAGATTATGGTGCACTAAGATAATTCTTATAAACAAGTGGCTCTCACGGGCAAGACAAGGTCAGGGAAAAGACCCTTGGGAGATGGCACAGAAAAACTGTGCTCTAAAGACAGGGGCGAGAAGAAGGGTAAGGAAAGCTTTAGCCAAGCACCTGTGAAGGCAACGTAATGGCTTACATTTGTGGTATTCTCCCTGCATGCCAAGACACCAAGATGTTGGGCCGAGCTCTGCCACTGAGCAATAAGGAGGCTCTGAGTAAGGTCCTTGGTTAGGAGGGGAAAAAAAGGAAAACCTTCTTTTAAAAAAAATGGAAGGAAATGGATATAATAATCCCTAAGGATTCTCCCAGCGAGCTATTGGGTATAACATCATTTATGCTGGGGGCCGTCTGGTGAAACGTCAAAGCTCCACTTGCTTTGGATGTGTCAATCCCCTTTGTAACCATGATTTCACTGAGGTCGTTAGGGTCATTTAATTATCAGAAAGCCTCACTGCCAGCCCCTTTCTTCCCCTCCCCATCCAAATCTGTTGCAAATTGTTACAACACACAAAACACTCAATTTAAAATTTTCACTCAAAACACTGTCATCTTATTTATTAACAATGTGATACTGGGTGAAATCTTTAACCTCTCTAAGCTTTGAATTTCTCATCCAAAAGTAAAATGAAAGAATTATGAAATTTCTACCTCATAGAGTTGTTTGAATAGTTAAGGAGTAAATTGCCTTAAGTATGTCACTGCCTGACATATAGAAAGGACTCAGTAAAAATTAGTTATTGTATCACCCTTCCCATCATTATCATATCATCATCTCTAGAGCCAAACAACCCCAGTTTGCTTTTAATGAACAATAAGAAATTTTTTGTGTCAGGAGAAATAAAAGCAAAGTGTCAATGTTTCATATGGGTTTTCATAAATAGAGAATTAATATTTAAAAGTGCAATTTAAGATGTTTTCATTATATGACTGAAAGTCTTTTTATTGGTCCACAAGAATGAATGAAACATAATATATCCAGAAACCAAGTATTTCCATAATCAAAAAATAAATAAAAATAAATGTGGAACTTCTATATAATTATCATCAGTATTATGTACATTAATTCAGGGCTGATATTTCAAACAAGACAGAAAAGTAAATTCTGACCGGAATTTTATAAAACAGGTGGATTTTAGATAGACAAAGTGAAACCATTTGAAGGATAACTCAGAGAACCACGAAAATATTCATGGTAAAAGTAACAATGGACAGATTTTTAAAAATATAATTTGTATCTAAAAAATGTAAACCTTGTGTCAAAGAAAAAATTTTAAATCTCTTTAAAGAGACATCTAGGTCAAGATGGCTGACTAAACTCATACATTTTGTCTCTCTTCCCTCTCAAAACACCACTGAAAAGAATAAAAGCATAAACATAAGTCCATATACAGGCTGAAGAGTCTCGAAGAGTACCAATCAGCAAAGCAGAAGAGTAAAAAATAACTATGAAAAAAATAAACCAGATAGAAATAAAATAATACATAATACAACAAAGAAGAAACCTCCATGTAAAAAAGCTTAGCCTCTATATCAGTTAGTTCTAACATTGCTATAAAGAGCTACCTAAGACTGGGTAATTTATAAAGTAAAGAGGTTTAACTAGCTCATGGTTCCACAGGCTGTACAGGAAGCACGGCTAGGGAGGCCCCTGGAAACTTACAATCATGGCAAAAGGGCAAAGGGGAAGTGAGCACATCTTCACATGGCAGCAGGAAAGTGAGAGAGTGAAGTGCTACTCACTTTCAAACAACCAGATCTCATGAGAACTGTATCATGAGAATAATAATAATGAGGGGAAATTCTGACCCCATGATTCACTGAGCTCCTACCAGTCCCTTCCTTCAATACATGGGGATTAAAATTCAACATGAGATTTGGGTGGGGATGCAGAGCCAAACTTTATCAGCCTCAGAAGAGGAACCCAAGTTCTATGTATAAATTTCCTTCAAATTATTTGGCTAACTCAGAAATTGCAATGTGCAGAAAAAGACTCCAAGAACCCCAGTGGAAAGTAACAGCCACAATCTAAAGAGCCAAGCAGAGATTTCAGCACCTAGCCAATGCTAGGAAATAGTCTGAGACTGAAATTTATCCAAATTAGACTTTCTGCTGAAACCTCAGAAGGGCAAAACCATAGGAGTAAAAACCATGTCGCAGATTAAGGGATAGAATATAGGGGAAAAAACAAGATAGACTTGCCCAACAACAGCCTAGAATCAAAGTTCTAAGGACTAAAATGACCCAAAAGTAAATTAACTGAATGAAAAAATAAAATTCAACATTCTGAGGGGAAAATAACAATCCAGAATCTCTACAATGTATATTTCACAATGTCCAATGTATAATAAAAAGTTACTAGACATGCAAAGGAAGAGAGGTAATGTGACCCACAATCAACAGAAAAAGTCGAAGGTATAGATCATCTTGATGTGGGAATTAGTGTAAAGGGATTTTCCATTATAAATATGTTAAAAGATTATAAGGAAAGATGAACACAATGGAAAACAGATGGAGAACTTCAACAGAGAAACTAAATCTCTAAAAAACAACCAAATGAAAATTCTGGATCTGAATTCATAAATATCTGAAATAAAACATTTATTGCAATAGCATACTAGCAGAATAGACACATAAAATCAGTAGAACAAAGAATTAGTGAGTTAGAAGACAATAGAAATTATCTCAAACTGAGCCACAGAGAGGAAAACCACTTTAAAAATACAGTAGAGCATCCAAGATCTGTAGAACATTATCAAACTGTCTAATATATATGTATATGTACCCAAAGAACCAGAAGCATAGGAGAAACAGAATTGGGTAAAAGAAATGTTAGATAAAATAATGTCTTCAGACTACTTAATTGATGAAAGACATCAAACTATATCTCCAATAATCTCAATGAAAAGAAATGGGAAAATACAAATGAGACCAATCTAGACATATCACAATCAAATTGCTGAAAGTAAAACATAAACAGAAAGTTTCAGCAAGAGCAAAAACACATTACATTCATAAAAGCAACAATAACAGTAGAAGCTGACTTATCATCAGAAACAATGGAATCCACAAGACAATGCAAAGACATATTTAAAGTGTTGAATGACTGTCAACCAAGAATTATACATCTAACAAAAAAAACTTTCAAAAATAAAGGCAAAATAAAGATATTCATAATTTTAAGAAAACAAAAGCCAGGAGAATTCATTTCCAGCAATCTGCATTATAAGAAATGCTAAGGGAAGTTATTCAGGCTAAAGGAATATAATCCCAAAGGGAAAAAACCAAATCTAACAGAACTGATGAAGAACACTGAGAATGGTAAATATGTGCATAAATTTTTTAAAATCTTAACTTCTGCAAAAGTATATTGACTGTTTAAAGTGAAAATAATTTAAATGTTTTATGAGATTTATATGTAGAAGTAAAATCTGTAACAATATAACAAAGGCATGAAGGGAGAAATGAAAGTAGGTTGTCATATGATTTTTACATAGTATATGAAATGGTATAATAAATGACTTAGGGAAGATGATGGTCATAAGTAAAAAGTGCATATTATAATTGTGAAATAAACTACTAAAATTTTTTAAAGAGATATAGCTAATAATTCAATTAGGAGATAAAATGGAATACAAACAAGTATTTAGCTAATTTAAAAGAAGACAGAAAAAGAGAGACAAAGAACAGATGTAACAAATAGAAAAAAGTAAAAGGTGGTAGATTTAAATTCAATCATATTAATAATTGCATTAACTGTAAATGGCTTAACCATGCCAATTAAATTGCAGAGACTGGCCAGATGGATAAAGTTAAGAGATATAACTAAATGCTGTTTACGAGAGCCATATGCTAAAAATAAAGACACAGACAAGTTGAAAGTAAAAGGATGGAAATATATATCCTGTGCAGATATTAATTTCAATAAAGATAATGTAGTAATATATTAATGTTAGATAAAGTAGACTTTCAGACAAAAATATTAATATAGAGACAAATAGAAATTTTATAATGATTAAAGCTCAAGCATCAGGAGATAAAATTTAAGAATACTAACTAGAAATATAGACTTAGAAATTATGACATCCAAATTACTAAGGTAAAAAAGCAGGGTAGCAAGGAAAACTTGAGCTAGTCAGCTAGAAGAAAGAAACAAAGGGAATAAAACATAAAAATAAAGCACCATAAAAAGAAAACACATAAGTTGGCTTTAATAACACGAAATATTAATTATTTCCAAAAAAAAAAATGAAGGCTTTAATTATTCTTGTTTGACAGAGATAGCATATCTTCAAATTAAAAGAATAAGACTATAGAAGATTTGAATAGCATGGCTTACTTCTTTTAACACATTTAGAACTTTACACTTACCAAGCTGAAACTATTCATTAAGTTCAAGCTATGTAAATTTACAACAAAAAAAAAATGACTATGTATGTGGCCACATAGAAAATCATAACTGGTTATAAAACATAGAAATCACACAAACCACAGTCTCTGGTCTCAATACAATAAAACTATTTTAGTACTATTATTATCTGTCTTAAAGGTTAGGAAATTAAAGCACAGAGACATAAAGCAACCTACTCAAATTATAGCCAGTAAGTAGCAGATTAGTGTTTAGGTATTCTGGCACTAAAGCCTGAAGCTTAATCACTGTGCTCCACTCCTTCCCAGTGGGTGAGATGGGGTGAGTGCGCAGGGGGCAAATTTTCCCTATCGATATCTAAATATACTATAAAGTTACAATATTTAAAATGTTAATTGAGACAATATCAGGCAAATAAATATTCAGAATAGAATTTAGTTGCACTCCCGCAAGACTCAAGAAAACAATGGTCTATTCCATAATCAACAAACCATCAAGTGGGACAAAAAGTTGAATCCCCTACCTCACCACACAAATAACAAATAAGGCACCAATACATTAGAGAACTAAAATATAAGAACAAAAGTGTAAAATACTAGATAATACAGAAGAACATTTCTCTTTTAAACGGGAAAGGACTTTCTAAACAGGACTGAAACTGAAACCACAAAGAAAGACTCGTAGATTTAACTACATAAAATTAAAACTTGTATACAATAATAGAAATTATAAAGAAACTTAAAATCAACAATATACATGGAAAAATACTTGCAACATATGAAAGAGAAGATTCACATTTATAAGGCATAAAGCAGACCTACATATCAGTAAGGTTAATTCAGATATCCAACAGAAACATGGATAAAGGAAAAGACATATTTCACTGAAAAACTACAAATTGCCAATACTCTTGTGAAAAGATGCTCAGCCCTAAATATGAAGAAATGCAAAGTGAAGCAAATGTTACATTCCAGGCCATGGCAGAAATACAAAACATCTATCGTTGGCAAGGATGCATAAAAACAGACACCTTCACACACTGCTGGTGAAATGTAAGTATGTGTGGTCCTTGGGTGGACAATTTGGCAGTATCCATCTGAATTGAAAATGTATGTGGTCTTGACCAAGAAAATTCATTTATAAGAGTTTATCATGCAGCAATACTTGAACAGGTGCACTACAATGTACACAACAATTGCAAACAGTGAAAATACCCTAAGATTCCATGAACAGGTTAATACAATGGAACACACGCAGACAGTAAAAAACAATCAAGTATGTGTTTACATACCTAATATCTTAAAGAGATAATGAGTTGAAAAATTAAGCTATATATAATATGTGTTTCCAGTAGTTTTGTTAATTATATATCAATGTGTATAAAAAATGAAGAGAATGGAATAGGCAGAGAAAGGTGAAGTGGTCCCAGGAGCCTTATACTTTTTGTATTGCTTTAATTTTCACAAGTATTTTATAATCCTGAAAGATATTTAAGTGAGGAAAAATACATTCATTTCTATCATATTCATTTTGGCATAATTCTTCCTAGTACTGGCCCAAATCAGACATACATTACATAGTTGAAATTCCAAGGCATATTTTTGCATAGTGCTTTTCCTTAACTATTACATCATAAAAGTTCACCACGTTTCTTCATGATTTTCAAAATGACTCTTTTAATAACTAGATAATATTCTGAGTGTTCACAAATCATCTTCAAATGTTGACCATTTTAATTTTAATTTAATTTTTATTTGACGAATGTATTTACTTTATTTTGTATGGAACACAGCAATGAAAATCTTTATATATGAGGATTCTGGTATCTCTTCAATTAGTGCTTCCATGTATTTTTGTACCAAGTATCTAAGTCAAAGGGCAGGAATAATTTTACGGCTGTTTATGCACTGCAATATTGCTCTTCAAAACAGTCATGCCACTTACCATTCCACCTGAGCATCTGGTCACATTTGAAAACACAACATACATTCTGGATAGTAATCTTTACTCTCTGATTTTTCTTAAATATTTTAGTTGACATAAAATGTAGAAATGTTGATTTTTGACACATTTTCACTTTAAATATTTCTAAAGCAATCACAAAAAAATCATTCAGTGCCCTATCCTGGAATATTTCATTGGCCTCTCCTTTTTTTGATAACAGAAAATATCTATATTGATTTTTTATTATGTATGAAAATAATAAATGCTTACTATAAAACAATTTAAAAACAATATAAAACACTTAAAAACCAAATATTACATAATCCCATCAGCACAAAACAATCACTTTTAAAATCCTATTGTGTACCCTTATAGAGATATAGGCACAATTGATTTTATTACATTACCACATTAAAATAGCATCATGCAGTTTTGTAAGCTGCTTTGATCACTTAACAATGGTTAATAGATATCTTCTCAAGTTAACAAATAACTACCTATTATGTAACTAATTTTAATAGCTGCACATTCTTTCACTGTAGCACATAAAAAGCTTCTACTAATATATGTTCATTATTTTGTTGTTTTCAGATGCATATCTTGCATTGCTATAGAAATCACAGATTTACATTCTATAATAAAGACACATGCACCCTTATGGTCATTGCAGAACTATTCACAATAGCAAAGACATTTGTGAATCAACCTAAATGCCCATCAATGGTAGACTGGATAAAGAAAATGTGGTACATGCACACCATGAACTACTATGCAGCCATAAAAAAGAATAAGATTATGTCCTTTGCAGGAACATGGATGGGGCTGGAGGCCATTATCCTTAGCAAGCTAATGCAGGAACAGAAAAACAAACACCACCTGTTCTTACTTATAGGTGGAAAGATAAGAACACATGAACACATAGAGGGGAACAACAGACACTCGGGCCTACTGGAAGGTGGAGGGTGGACGGAGGAAGAGGATCAGGAAAAGTAACTAATGGGTACTAGTCTTAATACCTGGGTGACAAAATAATCTATACAACAAACCCCCATAATATGAGTTAACCTCTGTAACAAACCTGCACACGTATCCCTGAACTTAAAAGTCAACATAAAAAGAATCACAGATTTAAAGTGTGTCAGTTTTCGAACTTTTGTTAGTTTTCTGCTCATATCTATCGTCCATTTTTCTGTTGATAAGCTCTTCTCTTTTCTTGTTAATTGGTAAGAGCTCTCTGAATGAGGGAGCATTAACCCTTAACTCTGTAAATTGGGACAACAATGCTACCTCCTGAGAGGTGTCATGATTAAAGCACATGATTGTGACAAATGCCTAGTACAAAGGTAGCACACAGTAGGCATTAAAGTGTTCTTTCTTGGTAGGTAGTATGTGTTTCCTTCTCCACCACCCTGCCTTTCTATAACCAAAGTGCGACAGATGTCAGTTAAAAGATACCTACGCATACTTACATATTGGCAATTTCTTTTTCTTAGATTATGATTCAGATATCTCCCAGGAAATTTCTAAATCCTAGTTCAAGGCTCAGCTCTCTCCTGCAGTTTTGAGAGCTACATTATTTTATTATTATTACTACATTGTGATGTCAGGCATCTTTTCATTGGCCTGTATCTCCACCTCAGTTCTAGGAAGGAGGAAGGAGGAGAAAGGAAAAAGAGACTGGATTTAGCACCTACTATGTGCCATCTTTGTGCAAGGCACCTGGCATATCTCACTTCACCTCATCTTTACAGCCTCCCTAGGAGGTGAGATAGGGTCCCCATTTTACAGATGAGGAGGCTCGGGCACATTTTTATAATCAGCAGAGTCAGGGTTTCACTTCTTGACCATGATGCCATGCTGCCCACCCTCCGGCAGAATGGGACCCATTTGCCAGGCCCTGTCACTTGCCAGTCCCATTGCATGCTTTCTACAAGGTAGCTGCTCAGCAGATGGAGATTACAGCATTGTACAGGCTAAATATTGGTTTTAGAGTTACAGCTGAACATACAGGCCAAATCCTTAAGAACTTCTGACGAAAAACCCAGCAGTTCCACCCCTTCATACATGCCTGCAAGAAATCACAAATATGTTCACCAAAAACCAATAGCACCATTGTGTTTAATAGCCAAAAATGATAAATATCCCCTATGTCCATGGGTAAAATGAATAAATAAATTGGAGCACATGAGAATGAACAAAGTGCAGCTATCCACAACAACAGAGATAAATCTCAAAAACATGTTCAACAAAAAAAGTCACACAAAAGACCATATGCTTTATGGTTCCATTTCTATGGAGTTCAAGTGATGTTAGAAGTCAGGGTGGTGGAAGGGGGCTTGGCAGATTGGGGAGTTTTCTGGGTGGCTGTACAATTATGAATAGTACACATTTCTTTGTGTATGTTATTTTTAGGTTGAACTGAATGAAATTCCAGTTTTATAGGTCAAAACACTCAAATATCAGCAATTTCATATGGTTCAAACTAATACTTCAATAAAATATATTTTTAAAAACCCTCTGGTAAAGAAGAAAGAAACATCTAGCATTGACTGGCAGACTGCTACCTTTCTAGAAACCAACCTAAATGCTCCTGCCGCTTCTGACCCTGTTTTTCTGCTGCTTTGTCTTTAGTGGAGACAGAATAACAACTAGTCCCTCTGGTCTGTGGGATAAAGTTTCGCAGTCACATATTGAAAGACTGTGATGAAGCTGGCCTTGGGTTCTGCAGCCCCAGTTCCTCTCAGCCTCCTCTCACTCATCCCAGGCATCCCAGACCTTGCTCTTAACACCTGTGCAGCTTCTGGTTGAATGATGGGGGCCCACTGGCAGGCAGCAGTCTTGTCTGAAGGAGCTTCCTCGCTGTAAAAACAGTGTTTCTGATTCATCCACATGGAACAGCAAGATAACACTTTTTAAACAAGCACTATTAACAAGATAACGTTTATATTTACAAATGCTATCACAGAAAAATAGAGGTAGTGAGCTTTTACGAGCCTTGCATGTGTCACAAAAGGCATAATCTTTAAAACTAATTAGATAACTTCATCCACAAGTTATGCAACTATGCACTCCTTTCGCAGTGCTGGAAGCATTTGTCTCCCTGTGGAAAAATATCATCAATTCTCAGAATTCTGGGCACAGCCATCTCATTTTACAGCGACAAATAATATTTCAAACAGAAGGATGCCCTGTTTATCAGGAAACAAGGCAGATGTCTTCCCAGGGAGGGGAGCAGAAACACTTGGGCTCCATTGCACAGATGAGGTGAGGATGCCTGATAAAAAGCATTCCCTGGACATGTCTTCTGACTGAGCTCTGTGTTAACAATGGGGACATAGTATTTTCTTTATGTTATGTTATGTTATCTAAGAACACAACATAGCATTTTCCAGTATGTTATCTAACGCAGCTATGCTGCTGATAGCGCTTTAATTCAATGTCCTAGAATCACTGTTGTAAAGGACCAGCAATTTAACCCACCACTGAGAAACTACAAGGCTCAGACCAGCCCACCCCATCATACAGCAAGTTCTGGGGGTCCGGCTCATTGGACAAACTCATGGCAAGGTACATCCCTCACTTTTGAGGCCTAAAAGGAATCATTAGAAATAACTTCCAGGAGTTGATTCTTGTCTAGAAATCCTGTGGCAAATCATTTGTAATAAGAACATCGTTAGACACCTATGGCATTTCTCTCTAGGGCATATTATGGATTCATTTTGACAAAAGGGTAATAATAATAACGTCACCATTTGCTGAGCACCTACAATAAGCTGGATACTGTCCCATTTAATACTCACAAGCCTTACATTCATGAATACAATGGACATCCCCATTGAACAGAAGGAGAAACAAACACTGAAGCTGGATGAATACTTCTTCCCAAAGCTCACACAGCTGGTAAGTCGCAAACCAGGATTTGGTTAGGCACAATGGTTCATACCTGTAATCCCAGCACTTTCGGAGGCCAAGGTGGGAAGATCTCTTGAGTCTAGGAGTTTAAGACCAGCCTACGCCACATAGACCCCATCTCTACAAAAAATAAAATAGCCAGCTGCGCTGGTACATTTGTAGTCCCAGCTACTCGAGAGGCTGAGGCAGGAGGATTGCTTGAGCCTGGGAGCTTGAGGCTGCAGTAAGCTGTGATCACGCCACTGCACTCCAGCCTGGGTGACAGAGCAAGACTATCTATATAGACCAAAAAAAAGACTCCTCTGGGGACTGTAAGGGCAGGGCCCAAGGAGATAGCTGGCTGAGGGGAATAGCTATGGTTGCACCACTGCACACCAGCCTGGGAGACAGACAGAGACTGTCTCAAAAACAAAACAAAATAGGATTTAAGCCCGGCTAACCTCATGCCAAAGGCCACTGCTGTAACCGCTGTGCCACGCTGCCATTCTTAGACACTACAGATATGTAATAGGGATTAACAAGGGTGGAGAGAAGTCACTGATTTTTGTTCTATGTACCACAGGCACTTAAACTACCTTATCTAATAAAATCCAATGAAGTAAGTAATAGCTCCATTTCTTACATGAAGAAACTAAGGTTCAGAGGTTGAAAGCAACTTACTAGTTAGTGGCAGAGCTAAAACCCAAACACAGACCTGCCTGGCTCCAAAGCCTGAGGTCTTTTGTTATACCTCTTTGCCTCAAACAACTCATTTGAAACTTGTTTCTAGAGAGCAGGCAGAATAATTCCGGATGTATTCATTAGACAGAAAAGACTCATGCTACAGTAGCCAATCAACCCCAAAACTTCAGTTAACACAAAAGTCCCCCTCCCTCCTACAAAGGCCACTCTAGCGACAGGATTCTCCAGGGCCACCGCCTGCTGCCTCCACCCTGCAGTGCTGCCATCTCAACGCACAAGTCCAGCTCGTCCCTAAGATTTACACTGCCTCAAATCAGCCGCAACACACATCATTCTGCCCATGTTCCACTGGTGGGGGCTCATCACATGGCCCCCATCTGATCCCAAGGCAGGGACAGTGGTCTCCCGGATGGCCCCAAGGAGAGAAGACATAGAAGAGCCCCTCCATTCACTAAACTGCCTGTAAGTATTTCCAAAGGCAGTGGACAGAAGGAGCCTCTGTTCAAAAATGCAGATTCTGAGGTCCTCGATCTCTATTTCAATTCGGTTATCCTGACTGGGCCCCAGGTAATCCTGATGCAGGTGTTCAGCAGACTGTCCATCCCTTAAGTAGCTTTGCTTTGGACTGATGCAGAATGCTCAGGTCTGTAAAAATGTTCATGGGAAATTGAGTCAGGCAGCACCAACCATGCTCGTGGCAAGGCCAGGCTGGAAGTAGGGGAAAGCAAAGAAGTTAAAGATGCAGATGGCTGACCACAACACAATGCAGATAGAATGTGTCCTGGGGAGCTGTGAAGCAGGGCTGTGGCCATGAAGCTGTGTACTGTCACTCATCACGGTCAGCAGGGCCTGCGCATCTGGCCATAGGGCCCCTTTCCACCCCTGGGCAAATATCTGAGCAATGAACGGTTTTGTTTCAAACCTCCAGGCTCCCCAGTTTTGCCTCTGTGGAAATGATCACTGCCTGCAGGGCCCTGAGGCTACTTGCCTTCTCCCTCCAGGCTTGCTTCCTGTTACTCCCAGACCCACCCACCCTAAAACCCACACTGTCTGAGGCCACACTTGGTGACCTGATCCCAACCCAAAATATGCCTCCACACCTCCAGGCCTTTGCCCTGCAGGAACATCCTCGGGCCTAGGACCTGTACACCTGGCATTCAGTGCTCAGCCCTGGGCAGCCTTCCCTGGCACAAGCATCCTCCTTCTCAGTGAAACTGAGCACCTGCTCCAACTGTCCCCAGCATGGAGTCTTACACTGGGCTCTTAGGGGTAATAAAGATGAATCTGTTCGTTTTTGTCAATATTGCAAAAATCTACCTGACATCTAGTGCCCTCAAGCAAGTCACGTGGACCAGCTAAAGCACCAAGTTTCCCTCTGTCTTGCTGGAATTACACCAACCAAAGAGTACCAATGAAGGGGAAAGGAAATGACTGTCAGAAATGCCTGCACCTAGAGGTGCCAAATATCCATCAAGTGGATGAACAATGAAAGAGAAATGTTTGGAGGCAAAACTTTCAAAACCAGTCATTGCATTGGAGAAAATAACAAATGGTGGCCCACTGTGTGCTTTCCCTACTGGACTGTGAGCTACTGGGGACCACCTGGCCTTCCCTCTGCTCTCATCCCCAGTGCCTGGCACAGGGCTCTTGCATCCAAAGAGCTCAAAGAAGGATGCTGGATTGATCTAAGGGAGGGTAAACACCACTGCCTGTGCACCCTGACAGCCCGAGAAGACTCATCTCCTGGGGGGATCCTGCAGACAGACAGCCACCAGGAATGGCAGGGAGGGGTGGGGAGATGGGCAGATGGAAGGAAGGAAAGAGGAAGAGAAGATCCTCAAGGAACTCAAGCTGACAAGCAAAACAGGCAGACCACCTTTCCCCCAGTCCAGCACATTAGATCATCATCACCTTTCTGGGGTCCTTTCTGCAGTGTTATAAATACAGGGTGCTTGAACTAACTGATGTCCTGGGAGATGATGGCCAAAAACAGCGGAAGAAAGCAGGGTATCCCTAGTTTCTTGCTACCACAATTGATGTTCTCACCAGCAATTAACTCACCACATCGTACCTTTAAAATCTATGCCATGATCCAATCCCATCTTTTAGGAAGTGTGAACCACCATTGCCATCCCTCCACCTTTGAGGCCAAATTGGACACTGCCTGCAGCAAGAAAATCAGATTCAGCCTGCCCCCAGGGGGACTTTCTAAACACCTGTGCTGCTGAGACCACTATCTTTGTGAGCAGAAGTGGGTACAACCCACTGAATCTTGCCATCATTCCAGTGCCGGCAAAAGGAAGAACAAAACTTCCTCCAAAAGTCAGCCTCTGTCAAGGTGCCAGACGCTTATCTGAGAAAACAAAGGGTCATCTGTTTCTGCATGCTCCCAGCCATCCTCCCAGAGGTCGGAGCACGCCTGATATTAACAGCATCTGAACATCCAAGATCCACCCCCTAGAGAGGCTCGCGTCAATACCAAAGCTGGTTTTTGCAGGTAAAAGAGCCACAGGTTGGACATACTGTTAACAATTTGATAAGAAACCTGGGAATTGTCCAAAAATACCATCAATGTCCATGTGTGACAGCAGATCCCCTATTAAGTAACACAAGAGGGAACTTCAGAGAACAGAACATAAACTGCCTGTCCAGTTTTTACATAACATCCTTAGAAAAAGCAAGATGCGCATAAACAATAATTACCACGTTTTCAAATTTACTGCATAGACCATTGTATATCTGTAACCATCTCATAAATGTTTGGGGGGATATTGAAGGGATATCTGAAAACTATAAATATTTGTACATATTGTTGGACCCCTACTTATCTGAGCACACCCAGCAGCAGTCAAACCAGGTAGCGTAAGAGCCTATCTCACTTTATCTCAGCATTCTTCCTACATTCACCCAACAATGTTAAATTCTACTGTGCACTGAACACTATTTTATCATTTCTATCACATAATAATTTAATGAGGTTTTAGCCTATCTGCCAATTGGAAACTGTCCCCATCTGACCACACAGCGATCACTAGTTTTAACGTACATTCCAAAGGTAGAAAATAGAGTAAGAGAAGGGAAAAGTGTTTTGTTTTTCCAAACGCATCAAAACCCAACTGAACTTCTCGTTCCTTCTCCCCAGTGAATAACACCAGTGTTCGGGCAGAAGGCGGGAGAGGGGGGTTTGCTTGCATCTGGGGGAGCTCATGGCCTTTTCTGATGGTGTGAATAAATACTCTGGATGAATTTAATCCCTGGTAAAGAAAAACATGCAAGAAAGGGCATTTCTTCCCATGTGTATACCCTGGGCTGCCCAGAACAGAGGTCATCTTTGACACAGCACACCTGCCATGGATGACTCCAGACTGAGGCAGAAATTCAGAGAGGGCCTCCTGTTTGTTTTGGGAGGGCTTTTCCAGAAACAACAAAAACAAACAAATAAATAAATGCATGGCAAATCCAGAAAGTTCAGGCAACTTTAATATTTAGAATGTGGCAGAAAACAGCTATGGGCAGAGAAGGGGAGAGAATCTGACTCACTGATGGAGGGACCAGTGCAGGTGTGGGTGCCTAGGTGACAGCAGCTCACCGGAGTCGGTGGAGTGGCTCTGAGCTGGTGTTCTGGGCTCAGATCTGAAAGATAGATGCGATAGCTCCCTGCAGCTTGGGCCCTGGAGGTCAATGAGCGGTGGGTCCTTGGGGAGCACGGAGGAAGCTCAGACATCTCTAAAAGAACCTGCGCCACCGCCCCCTCCTCTTTTCCGGATCGCTGTTCCCAGTACCAGCCGCTCAAAGCCACCCTGGGCATTTCACGGCTGCCCCTAAAGGGCCCCCGCCCCCAACTCGGACATCTACTGGGCACAGAGCTCCAGGGTGGGTGTATCCGACTCCCGGCTGCAGCCCCTTGACTTCTCAAGCCTCCGCAGCAACAGTTTCTCAGTAGGAGAAGCGCCGCCAATGCCCGCGGGGAAAACGCACGACAGGACAGCGGGTGCTAAAGCCAGGGACACAGAAGGAGTCTGGCCGTGGTCACAGCGGAGAGGAACCGGAGACGGGGCCAGGGGCAAAGACTTCCAACGTGGGCCTCAAAGATCACACAGAAGGAAAAACTTCCCAAGGGCACAGTCCAGAGTGCACGTCCCTGTTCAGAGGTGCAGCCCTGACTCCCGCGGGCAGGTGGTGCAGGGCTGGCGACAGGCGCGGGCCCCGTGACACCCGGGAGCAGGTCTCAGCCCCGGTGCGCGGGGGTCGCTCCGTGCCTAGGGTCCCAGGAAGGAGAGAGGGAGGTTCTCTCTTGGTCCCGTAAGACAAGTCGCGGGCACTGGGCGGGGAAGGGACCTCGAACCCAGGCCCCAGTGGGAAGAGGCAGCGCAAACTAAGTTAGGGAGCAGAGAGGCTCGGTTGGTGGGTCCCCGCGTCAGAGCGCCCTGCCCGCGGCGCGCCACTACTTACACGAAGACTCCGAAGAGCAGGGCTCGCACCCCGATCTCGATGGCCAGCTCCCGCATGGTGCGGCCGGAGCAGCTCCCGCGGCGATGGCTGGTGCTCTCCGCGGCTCCCGCGGCTCCCGCAGCTCCGCCGGCGCCGGCTAGCCAGACCCTGGGAGGCGAGGGAGGCGCGCTCCAGGCCGCGGGCGGGGCGGAGGCGGGCGCCGGGCGGGGGCAGGCGCCGGGGAGGGATCAGCCCAAACCTCCCGCCTCGGGCTCCGGGGCTCCGGGGCTCCGGGAAGCCGCGCCGGCCACTAGCGAGGCTGCGGACCCCGCGTCCTAGTGCGGAGCCGCGGCCGCCTCGGGGATTCCCGGCTCCCTCTCGCCGGGAGCAGCCTCCGCGTCCTGGGCCCGCGCCGGGAACCTGCGGCCAGGGGAGGGGAAGCCCGGGGAAGCCCCACCGCCGCCGCTGCCTCCTCCTCCCTGCGTGCTCCCCGCCTCCCCCGCCAGTGGGCGGCCCCTGGGCTCCGCGCCCGGGCAGTGCGCTCGCTGGGGCTCTGCCGCGGCCCCTCTGCAGCTCCTGGTCCTGCCTCCGACTCCCGCTGTCCGGGCTCTGGCTCCCTGGTACACGCACGCATGTGGGCATCTAGTGGACGATCGCTCTGGGGATTATCCGAGGCTCAGGGCAGCCCTGGCCAACCTGGGTCCCTGCCGAGGAGCGCTCCCTCCCTCCCGTGTTCGGCCCTCCCTACACCTTTCCAACCTGAATTTTTTTTTTTTCTAGGAAGTTCCCCGGAGATCGCTCACGGGCTTCGCTTTGCTCTCAGGAGATGTCAGCCAGGTTCCAGAGCTCTGGCACAGACAGAGGGCAAAGGCAAGCCTGGCTCCCCGCCAGGCCACCATCGCCAGGTGGCCCCTGGGGACTGGATCCTCTCTCCCCAACGCGTGTTCCCGCCCCCGCACCCCCCCGCACCCCCAGCAGCTTGGGGCTGCTGAGCTGTAGAATATGAAAAAGCACCTGCCACAGTCCCTGGCTGGCGTCTGGGAGGTCAGGCTCGCTCGACGCTGACACAGCATTCAAGCACCCTTCAGGCAGGCAGCAGGTAGAGCCCGGAGCCTCATCCTCAGGTTCAGAGCCAAAAGCCCAAACCTCGCTCTCAGCGGGCCTAGGGGTCACGACCTCCAGCTGAAGCCCAGCAGGAGCTTGGATTTGCTTTCCCCCAAACTGTCAGGATTTTATCTACTTTTCTTAGAGTTTGAACTCCTTGGCTTCGCTAATTTAAACCAAGCAGACATTTAAAATGCAAAACTCACAATAATTATAATCATTAGGTTGTTCCCGGCGAGCCCAGGCCTCTCTTGGATTTTAGGAGAGACCCAGCCAAAATTGTGTGAGCAGAGGACACGGATTAGTAGGTGGTTCTGGGACTGATGAGCTATGGCTCAGTCCTAGATAAAAGGGGGGAGTGGGTGGAACTTAGGAGGAGTCCCTTGGCATCAGTAAAGGGCAAACAGACCCTACCTCCAAAGGAAACACGTGCAGATCAGAGATACCTGAGCCCAGGCACCTCAGGGTCTACAGAGAGAGAGGCAGAGGGAGTAGGAACAACCCAGGCTCTGTGTGGAAGAGACTCCAGCCCCAGGCACCACAGGCAGGAGCTGCTTCTGCTTTCTTCATCACTGTATGCCCAGTGTCTGGCACACTGTGGATACCTGGTTGGTATTTAGTAAATGAAGAAATATATATTCATACATATATATCATATATATTGCTTATATATGAAATATTTTCATTTATATTTATTCTATATGGCTATATATGATATATACATATATTCTATATGGCTATATATGTGTATATATATATCATATATATATGGCTATATATATCATATATACACATATATATGATATATATATACATATATCATATACCATATATATGGCTATATATATATATACACACGTATATATCATCAGGCACATGGGGTGTCAGGTGCAGGTGAGGTAGGAAGGTCTTGGAGGGAGGAGGTATGCTTCTGTCTCCTCTGTATCTTGGGCCCAGCAACTACCTTAGACATAACTAATCTCCCATGGGTTGGCAAAGTGGTGTAGGAGAGCTCATAGGCAGCCCAGTGAACTCTAATGATCTGGATCTGAGATTGTCAGGTGGCCATACTCCAGCAGGGCATACTGACAATAGCCCCTGACATTGGGGCATCACTTACCTGTAAGCACCCACTGAGTGTGAGTGCAGCCTGTGCAAAGCTGTGGGTGATACAATTCATAATCCATCTCTGCCTTCAAGAAGATGGGGAGCTGATAGATTACAAGGAGACATCAGGGGACTTATTACAAGCAGTCTTAATAAGTCACAAATGCGTGCTTCAGACAACTGGATAGCCTAGAGCTCAGAAGTTAGAACCACATCATTGGTCTGAGATATCCTGAGGACATAGCCTCTTGGAAAGGAGCTGGCTTTTGGGTGGTTCATGCCTGTAATCCCAGCACTTTGGGAGGCTGAGGCGGGCGGATCACGAGGTCAAGAGATTGAGACCATCTTGGCCAACATGGTGAAACCCCATCTCTACTAAAAATACAAAAATTTGCCAGGCATGGTGGTAGGCACCTGTAGTCCCAGCTACTCGGGAGGCTGAGGCAGGAGAATCATTTGAATCCGGGAGGCAGAGGTTGCAGTGAGCTGAGATCCCACCACTGCACTTCAGCCTGGCGACAGAGTGAGACTCTGTCTAAAAAAAAAAGGAGCTGACTTTTGTAAGGCAAAGAAAGAAAAAATAAAAGGGAGAAATTCTCGGTAGGGGCAAGAAAGTGGGTGCAAGGGAGCAGAAAGTGGAAATGGTTTGGAAGGGCACAATGAGTTGACTTGTGTGACAGAGCAGAAGAATGAGCCAAGGTTAGGCTGGTGGACCACCCAGCAGGGTCTGTTACCACATCACAGTTAGAATCTTACTTTTATCAGTTCGTGTTTGTATTGGGATAACAGAGAGGCAGTCAGAAGGGGCATGTAACTTCCTTGCATGGTCATTAAGAGACTCTGAAACACATAGATCTAAAGAATTGCCCAATTAAACCTCTCATTTTGCTGGAATTTATTCTCCATTATCTCCTCCAAGTGCTCATCCAGTGCAGGGTGCAAATCCTGCCACTGAAAAGGCATTCGCCCTTGAGGGAGCATGTACCCTTTTCAGACGGCTCTTTTGAAAGCATTTCCTTACAGGGAATTGCCACACACCACCTTACAACTTACATCATTGCATTAGTCCTGTCTCACCAGCTACTCGGAACTATCACAATCAACGCTTCTATGGTGACAAACAAATGGCTCAACCTAAACTTATTTAAGAAAAGAGAATTGGAAAGTCCAATGGAAGATCAGCCTTCAGGCATGACTAAATTCTGAGTGCAGGCAATGTCATCAGGACTTGGTTCTTTCCAACTCTCTGCTCTGTCTGCACTGCATTGACTTCGGTCTCAGGCTCCTGGTAGTTTCAAGACTGCCGTACTCATTTCAGCTTGCAAGTTCAAGTCTGGCTAGAAAGACCTGTCAAGTTCAAGTCTGTCTAGAAAGACCTCTCTCTGCCTAAGTACCAGCACTCCCAGCAAAAATGTCACTGAATGTCATTGTTGCTGCCAACCCTGAACCAATCACTGCAGCCAGGGAATTGATTGTCTCAAGCCTGGTCACATGCTTCATCCCTACCCAAAGCCTCTGAGACTGGGGAGAGGCAATCCTACATATAGAGGGCTGATGCTTTGGAGAAAGGAAAATGTTTGATGGGAAGGTAAACAACCAGGGGCCATCCCCTTCCATGCTGCACGGTTGGGTCATCCCCAACCATGCAAATGGAAGACAACCAGTGTGCCTCCCTATGTCCTTGTCTGACCCTAGGATCATTAACCAGTAAAAGGGAGTTATTCTGGGTGCTTCACGATAAGGCTGCCCAATTTCTACAATTGTCAATACGGACTTGCCATTTGTTGTAAGTCTGTGTTTTCTGAAGGTGGCTTTAAACAAAGCTGTGATGTCATCCTTGATGCTTGTCTTCAGCTGCCCAGTCTCTTCTTTCTCCAGTCCCTTTAGCAGCCCTGTCATCTGCCCTAATGATCCCCTTTTCCATTTGCTGAAGGCTGCTGCCAAGGGAAGGCTCGCGCCTTCTTCATTATATAAGCCTGGATTAGGATATCTCCCTGGGCTCTCTCATACAGAAGGATCTATAATTTAATCCAGGTTCTTCTTGAAGGGCAGATAGGCACTGATATCTCTGAAAAGAACTGCAGATGGCATCTTCAATGCCCCAAATCACAAAAGCAGGCAGGAGCACCGCCACCCCCCCACCCCCACCCCGCCAACCTGCCGCATTCCCTCTCTGTGTTTGGAGGTAGCTGGCTCTAGCAGCTGTCCAGCTATGAACATGTGCCAAGCATGTAGAGCCCTCCTGAAGTGTCATGTTGCTTCAGCAGCAGACAAATGAGCTTACAGGGAATGAAGAAGCAGAGCCAACTTAGATAATGTGATCCAGCCAGAGCACCCAGGTGCCAGGCTTGGCAGCCCCTGCTGGGTCTTTATAAGATCTCCATGGAATGTGATGAGTCCTCTAGTGAAGGAAGCATGGGTTAGAGCTTGAGCAGCCTCAGAAATGCTTTATCATAAGAAATAGAATAAATCTGTCAAGCCCCCTACCAAGATATGATGAACACCATAGCTGTAAAATGTGAGACTGAGCTTTGAAAAATTACTTCAGAATCTAGACACTCATTGAGTGCAGCTTCCTCCAATTCTTTTGTGGCTGCACCCATTTTCAAAGTGCCACTTTAGGGAACTCTCCCATATTTCACATTGAGCTTATGGGCATGCCAAGAAAATAAACTCCATCCCTCTGTAGTTACGCCTATGTTGTTAGAGTTTCTTTAAAACCCTCAAACAGTATTGTCCAGCATGCTAGCCCCAAATTGACCAGATTTTTGACTGTTTCCGAAAACCAAAGCCACCTTGAGAGAACACAAACTTGCAACCATTTCTTATCATCTCATTTTCAGAAGTTATACTCTGTATCTGAGTGCTACCTACCTAGTTGCTCTAAGAGCTGTCCTGGTAACAGGCAGCCAGCACGGTAACCCTTATCCTCAGAGATGCACATATCCATGCTTTCCTCTGCAGCTGCCTGGTATGAACTTTTTGATGTACCTGCAATCCAAGAGAGATTTCAGGTTACCAACTTCAACCTGGTCCATGAATATCTTCCATAATAATCTCAATAAATATCTGCTCGACACCTCCAGGGATGCAGAAATCACTCACCACTCATTCCATTTCCAGGGAGAGCTATTGTTTGAGTAGAAACAGATTTGCCTGTAGCCTACACTGATGGGCCCAAATTGTGCTTTGGGGACCACATAAAGTAAATTTAATGTCTATTGTTCTACAATATACCCCTTTAATTACAACTACAAAAGAAGATAGGGATAGATACAGAGGGCGAGAGGGAAGAAGAGAGTCTTCTCTTTTCCAGTCTAAATATTTTATTGTTTTACTTTCTTTCAAGCAGCAATATTTATAAGACCTCTGAGAATATGGCACTAGACCTGAAACAGAAGTGCATTAGGCCAAATTCCACATAATATAAAGTAATTTTCTGGCCAGGCATGGTGGCTCACACCTGTAATCACAGCACTTTTGGAGTCTGAGGTGGGCAGATCACTGGAGGTCAGGAGTTCGAGATCAGCCTGGCCAACATGGTGAAACCCTGTCTCTACTAATAACACAAAAATTAGTCAGGTGTGGTGCCTATAGTCCCAGCTACTTGGACGGCTGAGGCAAGAGAATTGCTTAAACTGGAGGCGGAGGTTGCAGTGAGCAGAGATCACACCGCTGCAGTCCAGCCCTGGGTGACAGAGTGAAACTGGTCTAAATAATAATAATAAAATAAAAATAAAAGGTAATTCTCCTACTTCCAGGGAAGAAGTAAAGCACAGTAAAAGTAAATTAACCCTTTCGTGTATTTAGAGTAGGTGTTATTCTATCAAAGGAGACCATGTATGAATTAATAACACCTTCAGGAAAAAACACAATACTTCATTTCTTAGAAAAGTTTAGGTGAGGAACTACATCTATTATTTTCAAATTCATCATGTGAAAAGTCAGAGTATCATTCCTTATTTCATCCAAAAAGAGTAGTGTGGAAGCCTCCAATAGGATTCTTATTGCCACAGATTGGAGGTCCCCAACCTTTTTGGCACCAGGGACCGGTTTCGTAGAAGATAATTTTTCCATGGCCCGGGGTGGTAAGGATGGTTTCAGGATGATTCAGGTGCATTACATTTATTGTCCACTTTATTTCAATTATTATTATACTTCAATATATAATGAAATAATTATACAACTCACCATAATGTTGAATCAGTGGGATCTCTGAGCCTGTTTTCCAGCAACTAGACAGTCCCCTCTGGAGGTGATGGGAGATAGGGACAGATCATCAAGCATTAGATTCTCATAAGAAGCACACAACCCAGATCCCTCACATGCACAGTTCACAGTGGAGTCTGCGCTCCTGGGAGAATCTAATGTCACCACTGATTTGACAGGAGGTGGAGCTCAGGCAGTAATGCCAGTGATGGGGAGTGGCTGTAAATACAGATAAAGCTTCACTCACTGGCTCACTCCCCACCCACCACTCATTGCTCACCTCCTGCTGTTTCTAAGGGGTCATGGCCCGAGGGTTGGGGACCCCTGCCATAGATGCTGTGGCAGTAAATAGAATCTAGGAATATTAGGGCAAGAACAACATAACAAATAAAGACACCTTTGTACTTAATGTACCACTAGTTCTGTTTCTTCATTTTTCAGAAGTCCAGGGCCTTGCCAAGCTGCCCCAGGGAGGCAGAAGCAGGACCAGAGGCAGAACTAGAATACAGATTCCCTCTATTACACTCCTGTGCTCTTTTATGGCACCAGCTGCATCTTGGGTGACATCTGGTTTTGATTTTTGACCTTGTGGTTTTGATTTACATTTCCTTGATGGCTGATGAGGTTAAGCATCTTTTTCTTTTTTTAATTTTTATTTTACTTTAAGTTCTGGGATACATGTGCAGAACATGCAGGTTTGTTGCATAGGTATACAGGTACCATGGTGGTTTGCTGTACCTGTGTTAGCTATTTGTCTTGATGCTCTCCCTCCCTGCTCCCCACCCACCACAGGCCCTGTGTGTGGTTCCTCTCCCTGTGTCCATGTGCCCTGTTGGGCACCTTTTCATGTGTGTTTGGCCATTGTCTCATCATTTCATAAAGTACCTATGCATGTCTTTGGCCTATTTTAAACATCAAGTGGCTACTTTTTACTGTTGATTTTAAGGAATGATTCTGAACAGGAGTCCTTTGTTAGTTACACATATTATGAATTTCTTCTCTTCATCTATGACTTAACTTTTCATTTCCTTTCCAGTACTTTTCAACAAGAACATGTTTTTAATTTTGATGAGGCCCAATTGATCCATTTCCTCTTTTATTGTTGTACCTTTTGTGTCCTAAGAAATCTTTACCTATTCCACATTTGTAGATTTTCTTCTATGTTTTCTTCTAAAAGCTTTACAATATTAGATTTTGTATTTAAGTCTGTGTTATATCTCAAATTAATTTCATATGTGACATGAAATAGAGATGAGGTTCTTTTTTTTCATAAGGATATTCAGGTTTTGCAGTATTGTTAGTTGAAAAGACTATCTTTTCACATTGAACTGCCTTGACACATTGGCAAAAACTGATCATTTGTGCGGGTTCACTAAATTCTTTTTATTTTTTCCACTCATCTCTTTTGGGTCCTGATCTGTGAGAGCCAACACCAAGAAACTTGCACAAAATATTTATAGCATCTTTATTAATAATAACCAAATCCTGGAAACAACTCAAACGCTCATTAACATGAAAATGAAAAATAGTGGCATATTCATACAGTGAAATACTACTCAATAACATAAAAAAGAGTTACTGATACATGCAAAACACATGAATAAATCTCAAAAGCATTGTTTTAAAAACACACATAAAAGAAGATATACCCTATAGTTTCATTTATATGGGATTCTATAACAGGCAAAACTGAGCTATGGTGAGAGAAAGCAAGATGGTGGTTACCTCTGGATGGAGATAAGAAAGGGGCATAGAGAACTTTTTGAGGTGTTAGAAATATTCTGTACGTACTGAAGATGTAGGTGACATGGATGCATATATTTGTCAACATCCGTCTAACTCTATACTTAAAATCTGTGATTTTATTGTGTGTAAATTATATCTCATATTTTTAAAAAGAGGAAGAACAAAGGGGGAAAAAGTAAGTCACAGGATTATGGAGGTAAATTATCAGTGGAATCCCCCAAGAAAACCATGCCAGCTCCTCAATTTGTCCAAGCATTCTACTTGCCATGGGTTAGATGACTCCACAAATAATGCTATGTTTGTCTCGCAGAGACCCCAACTAAAAGATTGCTTCCAGGAAATATTTGGAAGCTACTCAAATGCTCCTTGCAAGGAGACACTCAGGTAACAGTATAAATTGTTTCCCCAGAAATATACACACTCTGAAAGAAAAGCTTACCCCAAAACGGTGGGTCAGAAGATAGCATTATGTTTCTTGCTGCAACTGGTTAGAGGGATCAAGAAACGTAAGACAATCTATGTTGTCTTTCCCACTGCATGCATGCTAAATGCTGAAGTTATGCAGGAGCTTCACATCTCTGGGTTGGAGAGAACCGGGATACAATCCACCCAACATCTCTTCAAACCAGAGTCCCTTCTCCAGCATTCCCACTGAACAGGAATCTGACCAGTGACCTGATCCATCTCGTGAGCTCAATACTTCCAGCCCATTCTTTTGAGACAACTTTTCATTTGCTTTCAAGTTGTTAGCCATCATTAACTAGCAATTTTCTTCCTAGTATCTTTTACATGTCAGTCACTTTCTTAATTCCAGAAAAAGAAAAGAACAGCTCCACGCAGCTCCCTACCTAGACTCTTCTTAGAGTCAAGGGAGGCCAGGCTGTTCATTTGATCCATCCTTTTTCAATCCCACTTCTTGCTTTAAGGCAGAAATATACACCAATGAAAAGAAAAGTATCCTCATTTATAAAACAGGAATCTCCAGGTCTTAAATACTATCCTGGGAATGAAGTCAGCTGCAAAGCCAAGGAATAACTGGACAGTGAAAAAGGACCTCAACCTTAAAATATCAACCCTTACCAAGGCTATTCTTTCACCATTATAGCTTCATTCGTGTAAGGAATCAAGGGGCTTCCTTCTTCAAAGATCCTTTTAAAAGTGTGGAATTTCCCAAGTAAAATCATATATTCGACTGTTTTTTAACGTCTTATTTTTCATGTTAATTTGCTCTTCACAACACACTTCCATGTGTTACCTCATTTGACCCTCAACCAGGAGCTCATACAGAAGAGAACGTATTATTATTATTATTATTATTATTATTATTACTACTACTACTACTTCCACCTATCTTTTTGGAAGATACATCTCAAGCAGTTACATGGCCCACCCTGACCACCTAGACAGGCAGCTTCAGATCTGGAACTAAAGGCCAAGTCTTCCCATAGCAGGTTGTGTGCTATTCCCATACGCCAAGGCACCTGGCCCTCACTATTCAGGTGGAGATCGATTGCTGTGACAGCAGAAATAGAAGGCAGGTCCAGTGCCTGGGAAAAGCAAGAAGAGTGTGTGGGCTTTGTGCTGGGGGTAAGGAGAAGGGGCTCATGATAGGAGGGAAGGGGGGACCAGGCCCCTTCACTTGCACAAGTTTTGCCAAGTATATCTGTCCTCAGAGAAACTTGCATACACTAGATGTTCAAAATGTGATCGTAGCCACAACTGCTTCACCAAGTCTTCTAGGCCAGCAGGTGAATCAATTGATTCCTCTAGTACCAATTGATTAAAAACCCAACTCAAATTGCCTTGGACAGTAATGTCCAGAGGGGTTCAATGTCAGAAAGCTCAGTGCCTTTGTCAATGTCACTCGATACTCCTCTGTTGTCTCCATACTCAAGATTTTGTCTCCTTTGGCAGCAAGCTGATGCTGGTAGCGCCAACATATAGCCTTTCAAGTTCAAATTCAGCAGAGAAAAAAATTAAAAAGATAAAAGAATGTATATGTACATACACACACACACACACACACACACACACACACACACATTTTTTTCCAACAGCTTTTTCAAAAATCCCTAGATTTTTCCCAATTAGACCAGCTTGGGTCCTGTGACTATCGTAGCTGGAGTTTGCGGTGCAATTATGCTGACTGGATTAACTTTGGGTCAGAGACCCATCCCTCATACCAAGAAGATTAAGAGTGAAGAAGTGCTAGATCTTTAACATCATATGCAGTTACCAGAGGGAAAGGGATATTTGGAAGACAAGTCTCAGCTGCCCACCACATGGCTCTCCCTAGAAGGTAATCACCATTACAACAGGACCTTTTGTCATGTTCACTGCTATGTCCCCTAGAAAAATACCTGGCACAGAATAAGAATTCAGTAAATATTAATATTTGTTGTATGAACAAATAAATGAATGAGCTTCAAGCACTGAGGGAATCTGCTAAATAGGGCATTATGTAATTTTGTTTTGTTCCTCTCTTCCCTTGTCCAAACAAGAAAGAGTTGGGTCCCCAGTACCTCCAGTGGATATCTCTGGTCATGTTAAACTCACCTGTTTGAAAGTCTGTTTGCCAATTGAACTTAAAGCAGACAGCCCATATTCATTGCCATCATGGTGCAGGTGACATTGATGAATTTCACAAGTTAACACATATATGAAGACTGTATCTTAGAGCCCAACTTCTAAAAAAGTCGTTTTTGCTCTTTATTCTCCTTCAAAGATATTAAAAGTTTGCTGCTGGGGAACAACGCGTTTAGAGCAGTGATGGATGGATATTCACATATATTGACACAGTGGTCCCAGACAGCACTACCAATGACCGATAGCAAAGGCCACCTGGATTTCTGAAGCTTTTGCCCTGTGGGTGTAGAGTCTCTGCAGACCTAGAACATAAAGCTGCCTCCCTCCTGGGAATAAAATTTGCCTTAGCTGACCTGCTACTAATCAATTCTCCAAATATGATTCTCAAAACTATGGGGTTCACAAATCATGATGTATGTAGAATGCTGGGATTTTAAGGGCTACATAAAACCCCCAGAAACTGTTTGTAAAGTTTGGGGTATTCATTTATACTTCTCATAAGTCTACAGTTTTTCATGTGATTCTCTGAAAGCTTCAGAGGAAAAAAAAAAGTCAAGAATCTCTGCTTTCATAATTATCAGATCAAATTACCCATGACTCCATTAAAATTTGATCAGCAGCAATTCCAGGATTGTGCCCCAGATGCATTAGATCGCACTTTTTAAAACAATTCCAATTGAATAACAGAGATTCCCTACCATGATCAGACTTGGAATCGGGGAAAGCCAGGTTTCTGACCCTGTCTATCAAAATATTAGACCTAGCATGGGCCTCTGAACATGAAAGAGGAATGGCGTGGCCTGGAGCAGGGCAGCGGGTCCATCCAGGGTGTCCCTGAAGTCTGGCATCAAAATACTGTCTGCAATGAAGGCTCTCTTAGCAAAAGGAATCTCATCTCCATCTCCCCAGGATAGATATCTTCAAGGCTTTTCCTGTGTCATCCTCATTTACTTGCCTCATCTCCTCTATTAAGACCCTAGAGAAATTTATGCGAGATTCCAAAGACTGGGTGAGCATAAGAATGACCAGTCCAGACAAAGACATGGCATCTGATGACCAGCTGCCAGTGACCCCTTTCTTGACGTTTCTTGACTCAAGGATAGTGTACACACATTACACCTCCAGTGAGCTCAGCATCAGTTTGCCCTTCTTATGCTAATAGTTCCTAATTTTCTCCTGGGGACCACTGCAATGCAAGGCCTAAAATGAAGGTCCAGTGTTGTTCTGCCCTGACATCTGGTGAAACAGGGAGGGGCTTGAATGGCCTCACTACAAGTTTCCCTCCCTACTCTGCTCCCACGCATAAGGTCCCCCAGCCCAATGGCCCTCCTTACAAATGGGACAAGAAGCAGTTTCTACTTATTCCAAGTGTCAGGTGTCAGTTCCCGACCAGACTGAGAGTTACAAGAACAGGACAATCGCATCCTCCCCTAAGAAACCAGAGGTCACCCCACACCCTTGATACTACAAAGCCTGCCTCTCACAGACCCCGACTGTTCACCGTTCTCGAGGGTTGCCTCCAAGTCACGCTGTGTGGCATGCAGAGTCCTCCTCCCCCAGGCTGGGTACACATGACTAATAAACTGCTGTTCATGCCACGTGTCCAGTGTCAGGACTCATGTGCCAGCCATTCCATAGCCTTGGGACAGAGAGCCCTCCCTTGCCAATGAGGTGAATAGCGGGTGACTAAGACAACAACCCCTGACTCTCAGATCTGATGCTTCCAGTGAAGCTGACCTCACTTCTGGCTTCAGGAATGTGTAGCTGACTTGGGCCTAGCCAATTAGAGTGGACGTTCTCCCAGCCACAGTGATTGGTTCAGGGATGGACACATGACCCACTTAGAGCCAATGAGAGGCAAGACAATTCCTCCTACAGCTGAGAAAGGCACTCTTTCTTCTCCTTTGGACTTAGACCCTAGAGGATGTAGGACTGCAGCAGGAATCTTGTCACCATGTAGATCCTGCGAATTAAGTTAATATGGAGGAGAGCAGATATAAGACTTGGAGAGATTAGGCTCTATTGACACCATACGGGGCCCCAAGGCAAGCTGTGCCTAAAGCCACTAATACTTAGACTTACCAGTTATATGAGCCACTGCATTCCTGATTTTGTGTAAGACGAGTTGATTTGGATATTTGTTTGTTTTCTGTCACTGAGACCTGAATGAATCATTAAAATGTACTGTATCAACCACAGCGTACTTGCCAAATATCTACCACGTGCAAAGCAGCCTTGTGGGATATGTGGGGGACACGGGAGGTATAGAGGCTGCAGGCGCTCAGTTAGGAAAGCAAGATCAGTTCCCACAAAGCAAGAAGCTAATGACTAAATGTCACCTTAAAGGGCGCAGATCCTGGCAAAAGGAAGGTGAGAGTGGCTGCTTTGGAGATATTCTTCAGCGGCTGAAGAATAAAATTCCATCCTGAGGTGACTCACTCTGTCCTCGCCCTCTAGTGGTCCATGTGCATGATGAGGAATTGTCAGCAGAGAAAAGAAGGAAAGAGTGATGTCAGGACAAAGCTGACCCCTTCCCATCTTACCTGAAGTTCATCTCCTTATTCAATTCACAGGTCTGTTTTAGAACTTTCCAGGATGCAAGATGTTCTGACACTTGAGTAATAAGTGATATTCACAAGACATTTTCCCCTTCTCCATGCAAAAGGTGCTAATGAGAATGGGTGCCATAGTGCTCCTCCTCCCAACCTTTGTCAAAGTAGTAAGGTAACAGTCCTCACCCTTTCAAGTTTCATATCATCATCAGATCTAATGTTATGTTTTGGTCTAATGTTATGTTTTTCCTTGTATAGATTGAAGACCAACACTATCTTTAATCTACACAGGGAAAAAACCAAGATGGAGATGTGGTAACTCAGGCCATGCCAATGACCAAAACTTTTGCTTTGGTTGTGTGTCTGCTGAGTCAAAGCAGAGGTTTAATAAATAGGCCAAGGTCCCAGTTGGCCCACCAGGAAGGACAGCCAGCTATTCCCTTGATCACTAACAGCTGTCTCCAAAGCAGGACCCTCCCCCCACCCCACCCTCTGAACCAGGTTGGGGAGGGAGCATGTTGAGTGGATCAGCCACTGGTGACTGACTGAAACACGGGGTAGGAAGGTACCCCACAGTGGGTGGGTCTGCACTAGCCTTGAAAATAGAATTCAAATCACGTAGATCTGCTTTTTCATGATTTTTCATTTTAAAGTATGTTAAATTTACAGAATAGCACAGTGAACATCCATATATCCTTAGCTAGATTCACCAAGTATTAACATTTTTGCCACATTCTCTCTCTCTCTCTCTCTCTCTCTCTATATATATATATATGCCTCATATATATATATATGTATATATATGCCTCATATATATATATGTATATGCCTCAGCTTCCTTATCTGTAAAATGGGGATAGAAATAGCACCTTTTTCATGGGATTGATATCAGGATCACCTGACGTAATATAGATAAAGCGTCTGGCACACAGAATTGCTAGTTGTCACTAAAAGTGGAGGGGACAGGGAGAGAGGGAAGAGTGACAGATAATGTTCATGCCTTCCCCATACCACCCTGCCCTACCCCCACCCCTCAGTATCCACCATCTCTTATATGCCAGTCTCAGTGGCCAGCTGCAATCACCTGTAACTTTTTGCGAGGGGTTTTCTCTGGCTCTTGTCCTCTGCTAGGCCAGAGTTCAGGGAAGGCCATACGTGCCAGGAGTTTTCTTCCTGGCTCCCCAGAAGTGGCTCTCTACAAACTGACAGCAGTTGGTGGATGAAAACCCTGGCTCCAGGTGGGGCTGGGGGATGATTCGGAGACACTGCTGTAATTCCTCAGCGGGACCAAGTCTCATCTGCCCACAGGGATCACCTGCTTACAATGCACCTTGTATGGCCCTTTCTCCCTTTCCTGTTTCATTTCCTCACTTGCCCTCTGAGCTCCCTGGGTCACTTCCCAAATAATCTCCAAGCACTTGTGCCCTTGTCTTAGGAATGGCCTCTAGAAGAAACCAAACTAAGACACTGTTATGCCTACTAGACGCTACCTTACTTTCCTGTCACTCTTCTTTCCCAATCACTTCTGTATGTGGGTTGGATTGTGTGGAAGAGATAAAATTCCATTTTCAAGCAGATAGTTACAAATACTAATGATACATATTTGAGATCTTGCTTTGCAATCACAGTAGATATTCTTCAATATAAATATTCTAGAAGCATGAGAGATGGATAGTCATTGTCTTCAGAACTGGACCACTAACAAAATCTAAAAACCATTTCCAACTCTCCAACTTTTGGTCAAGCAGGAAGCGGTAGAACCTTTAAAGAGCAGCACAACCTGGCTCCAGTGGGCAGCGTTGACCAACGGGGAGAGCAGCACAGTCTGCATGGCATGAATGTCTGCACATTCACAGGTCACTGCACAGCTGACTGTCTCATGGGACAAGGGCAAACACTGGGCAAACAAGGGAATGTTGCACTCACTTGTGTGATTGATGCAAGGAGATGTGCAGAGGCCAGGAATTTTAAAATTACCATGGCAGAGTGCAGCACTCCCACCTACCAGTACCTTTATATGAAGGTCAGACCTACATAGAGACGGAAAGCGGGATTTTTCCCCCAAAGTTTACACAAAAATGAGTTTATGTGGCTTCACCAGTTCATGCACTGGCAAGCTCTGATATGTTAAGATTTAGTATGCCGCCCAAGAAGGCATATGTTCTTTTTTATTACACTTTTTGAAGTGGTTAAAATATAGTTTACACCACCACCTGCTTGACTAGAGGCCCTTGAACCAGGGCCTCTCATTCTGGCATGGAACCTTTCATTCTAGACGCAGCCTGCAGAAGTGACAACCCCTTCCTCCTTCAGTCGAACAGCTCCAGAGGAGAGAGATGGACACAGAGGCAAAGCCAAACTGCAGAAGAGACTGGCTGAGAATCCCCAAGGTGGCTTAGTGGAATGAACCTTTCCACCTATCCACTCTGCTCCTGACAATAAAATCATCGCCAAAATAATATCTGCTGCTCTGTTTCCTGAGCATGGGCCATCTGCCACGCCCTGTGCTCAGTGCTTACACGTTTCATCTTGCTGTGTGCCCCAAAAGCTCTGCAAGGCAGGTATGATTGTTGTTAGCATTTTACAGAAACTGGAACAGAGAGAGATTAGGTCAGTTGCCTGAGGAGACACAGCGATGGAGTGGCAGAGCTGGGCTTTGAACCAGGTCTGTTGGACTCTAAAGGCGACATCAAGACCTCGTTTCTGATGGGTCTAATTGCAAAACGTGCACACTTCTTTCTCCACTACACAAATTTATTAACTGTTGTTAATGGCACAGATGAGGAAAGACTGAAAATGAGAAACTTTCTCCTCTGGGAACAGGATGTCTTTTTGTTTACGTGATGCTCATAGGATTCAATAAAAAAACTGATGAATTGTGTACAATCATGTTCCCTCTGTTTAAAACAAGCCAGTCAATGCACAGAATATGCAGTATCTATTTCCAATAGAAGTTCAACATCCCCAAATTTTTCCCTATTACCGGTAATTCTTTGGAATTGTGTTTACAATAAAGACCACAAAAGGCTAGGTGTGGTGACTCATGCCTGTAATCCCAGCACTTTGGGAGACCGAGGCGGGCAGATCACCTGAGGTCTAGAGTTTGAGACCAGCCTGGTCAACATGGTGAAACCCCATCTCTACCAAAAATACAAAAA
>CAUYLG010054857.1:0-10444 GCA_963573385.1 Cacajao melanocephalus
AAAAAAAAAAAAAAAAATAGAAAAATTAGCCAGTTGTGGTGGCCTGTGCCTGCAATTCCAGCTACTCGGGAGACTAAGCAGGAGAATTGCTTGATTGCTTGAATCTGGGAGATGGAGGGTGCAGTGAGCCGAGATCATGCCACTGCACTCCAGCCTGGACGACAGAGCAAGACTCTATCTCCAAAAAAAAAAAAAGAAAAGAAATTAGACTGTGTCAATTTTAGTGTTTAATGGAGTGTTATAAACAAGTGGATAAACAAATATAAGTGGATGTACCACTTATGAAAACATGTCTTAAAATAAGGACATTGATTCTTACTCAGTGTCATGCTTCTAATGGCCAGGTTTATTTTGGTTTGATTTTTAAAGAAAAAAAAAGCCCCTATAAATGTTCTGTGACAAATTTATATGGAAAACATTTAAGGAGCTGGGTGTGGTGGCTCAAGCCTGTAGTACTGTAGTACCAGCTACTCAGAAGGCTGAGCTTGCAGGATTGCTTGAGTCTAGGAGTTTGAGACCAGGCTGGGCAGCACAGTAAGACACTCATCTTTACAACAAACAAACAAGGCTGGGTGTGGTGGCTGATGCCTGTAATCCCAGTATTTTGGGAGCCCAAGGCAGATGGATCACTTGAGGTCAAGAGTTTGAGACCAACCTGGCCAACATGTTTATGGGTCAAGATGGCCAGGGGGAGACCTATGTTAATTCTAGCTAAATAATTATAAGCTTGTTTGGCTCAGAGTACACTGAAGTTTATACACTGAACTAAACTATATTATTGGTGCAGCTAATTAGAAATCAAGCGGCAACAGGAGGCCTAAGGTAAAGACATCCGAGAGCGCAGTAACACCAGGGAACACCGAGGGGTGGTTGCAGAGCAGGCAATACTGCTCTGGTCCCAGGAATGCCTTCTCAACATGGAGACTATGTGAGAAGGCCTGTGCAAAGATCTCTGAGAAGGGAGGCGACTCTGCTCTTAAGATCTGGGAGGGTCTTTGCAGACGGGAGCTGGCAAGGAGGAGAAAAGCCTTGCAGGGCAGAGATCACAGAATGCCTCAGGCTCTGCCCAGGTTCTCGGAATTTGGAGTGATTTTAATTGCTCTATGTCCTCATTGCTTAGCAGATAAAAGCTCCTGGATGCACTGGGTGTGGTCAGACTGGGTGGCTCCTCATCTGCTATACTTCTGAAGCAGCAGCACCCTGATAACAAGTTTAGCATGTCTTAGAAGGATCTCAAGTGCTCTCCCCACTCCCAACCCCCCCCCCGCTCCCCTCATCTTACCTTCTAACCCATCACCCTCCCCTTCCATGCCCATAAGATCAATGAGATTATGCACATAATAAAAGTGTTTGGAGCCCAGAGGTCGGGCCAATGAGGTTCCCACGCTTGCGTTGGTCCCCTGGACCCATGCTGCAAATTCTACCCTTGTGTCTCTGTCTTCATTTTCTTTTCTCAATGCTTCATCACCGCTGGGACTAAGGGCACCCATGTACAGGGCTGGGCTGGGTTACTCAACACATGTTGAAGTCTTGTTTCTATTAAAAAATACAAAAATAAACTGGGCATGGTGGTGTAATCCCAGGTACTTGGGAGGCTGAGGCAGGAAAATCGCTTGAACCGAGGAGGTGGAGGTTGCAGTGAGCTAGGATTGTCCCACTGCAGTACAGCCTGGACAACAAAGTGAGACTCTGTCTCAAAATAAATAAATAAATAAATAAAAGAAACTCTAAAATGATTAAGAATAAATAGTAATTAAAACTTAATTGTTTTTATCATTCAGGTCTTATATAAACAGAATATCTGTTTATATAAGGGGAGGGTGATGGGGTAGAAGGTATGATGAGGGGAGCAGGGGTTGGGGGTGGGGAGAGCACTTGAGATCCTTCTAAGACATGCTAAACTAGTACCCTGAGTTTATCACTGATTGTTATCAGGGTGCTGCTGCATCAGAAGTATAGCGGATGAGGAGCCACCCAGTCTGACCACAACCAATGCATCCAGGAGCTTTTAAGTAACTTGAAATTTTTTTTTGATTTAATTTTTTTTTTTTTAAAGATGGGGTTTCACCATGATGGCCAGGCTGGTCTTGAACTCCTGACCTCAGGTGATCCACCCACCTCAGCCTCTCAAACTGCTAGGATTACAGGCGTGAGCCACCGCGCCCAGCCGTAACTTGAAATTTTTTAAAAATTTCTTTCTTGGTGTCTTGGAGAATGAAAAAAAGAAAACATTTATGGATCAGAAAGAAAAATAAGAGGATGGAAAGTATAAGCTCTTTGGCAAGTGCATGCTTGGCAAAAGACACTGGGTTGATTCAAAAGAAGATATAAACATCTTAGGCATCTGGGTGTTTTATTTCTTTTCACCCTTTCTTACTACTTCCTGTGTAGCCTTCTAAAGACAGCTTCCTGTTGAGAAGCTGAGGTACTTGGCACATCTCCTGGTTCAAATACCACCAAATTCAAAGTAAATAAATATTTTTCTTATTTTTTTACACATTTTATTACATTTTGCCATGCCCTCAGCTTTTGTTGAGTTTTCCAAGTGCAAAAGTGAATGTAACCATCTCACACCCCCTGGGATGACTATTATCAAAACAAACAAAAAGCTAATACAGAAGATAAGTATTGGTATGTATGTGGAGCACTTGGAAACTTTGTGCACTGTTGGCAGGAATATAAAATGGTGCAGCCACTATGGAAAGCAGCATAACAGTTCCTCCAAAAATTGAAAATAGAATTAGCATGTGATCCAGCAATTCTCCTGCTAGGGATATACACAAACATTTGAAAGCAGGCATTTGAATAGATATTTACAAACATGTGTTCATAAAAGCAGTATTCACAAAAGCCAAAAAATGGAGCCAACCCAAGTGTCCATCAATGGATGAATGAATAATGTTCCATTGTATGCATATTTGTATGTGTACACAATATCCATACAATGGAACATTATTCAGCCTCAAAAAGGAAGGAAATTCTGACACATGCTACAACATGGATTTACCCAGAGGATAACAGATTAAGTGACGCAAGCCAGTCAAAAAGGACAAACACTGCATGATTCACTTGTGTGAGGTACCTAGAGTAGATAAATTTATAGAGACAAAGTAGAATGGTGGTTTGCAAGAACTGGAGGTAGGGGGTAATAGGGAGTTTTTGTTTATGGGTATAGAGTTTCAGTTTGCTGGTTGCACTGAAATGAGCTAAACTGACTCCATCTTAGAAATAAGCCTGACAAGCTCCAGCTTATCTTCACCCTCCCTGCCACAGCCCCCTCAGGTGCATTACTGGGTCATGCTGTACTCAAAGCCTTGAACCGTTGAGGTTTGGGTCACGCTGTTCTCAGTACCTGTAACTGTTGTAACCTCATCCTGCTTGGCAACTCTACCTGCTATTGTGAAAATCCCCTCTTGGTGATTGATTGTATGGAAAGTCCCCCTGCTACCCACCTTGATAATTGTATAGAAATACTCTTAGTAACCAGCAACTATGGGAACCTCCTGCCTCCTGGTTACCAGTTTCCTCCTACTAACTTGCTTGTTCTGCTTCTGTAAAATTCTGCTTCAGCTAAACTCCCCCTCTCCTCTCTTCTAGGTTAGATATAAAAGGAAATCACATCCCCCGTCCCCCTCTTCAGGGCTGAGAGACTTTGAGCTCGAGCTGACTCTTGGTCACTAGCAATAAAGGACTCTCTCTGTTTTTTTTTTTTTTAATAGAGATGGGGTTTTACCATGTTGGCCAGGCTGGTCTCGAACCCCTGACCTCAAGCAATCCACTCACCTCGGCCTCCCAAAGTGCTGGGATTATAGTGGTGAGCCACCGTGCCCGGCCAATAACGGACTCTTGATTGGAACTCAGAGTGTGGGCTTTCCTTCTAACTCACTCAGGTATAACAGCACAACATTGCAAATATACTTAATGCTACTGACCTATACATTTAATAATGGTTAAAAAGGTAAATTTTTTATTTGTATTTTATTACATTAAAAAACTAATGGAAAAAACAGAATGTAGACTCTGAACTTTCAAAGTAAAGGACTGACACATTTGAATATACAAATGCTAAATATTCTTTGTTCACTTTCCCTTTTAAAAAAACACATATAATTCAATTTGAAAGCCAAAGAAAAATTGAGAAAAATATTTTGGCCGGGCATGGTAGCTCATGCCTGTAATCCAAGCACTTTGGATGCCAAGGGGGACAGATCACCTGAGGTCGGGAGTTCAAGACCAGCCTGACCAACATGGTGAAACCTCGTCTTTATAAAAAAACAAAAAACAAAAAACATATTTTAATTTGCTGACAAAAGTTTAATTTCTATAAAGAGAAAAGTTGCCTTCGAACCTATAGAAAAAATAAGTTTAGGCTCACTAAAATCAAAGTAATGCAGATTAAAACAAAAAATGTGTCCAGGCACGGTGGCTCACGCCTGTAATCCCAGCACTTAGGGAGGCTGAGGTGGGTGGATCACTGGAGGTCTGGAGTTTAAGACCAGGCCTGCCAACATGGAGAAACCCCATCTCTACTAAAAATACAAAATTAGCTGGGCATGGTGGTACATGCCTGTAATCCCAGCTTCTTGGGAGGCTGAGGCAGGAGAATCACTTGAACCCAGGAGGCGGAGGTTGCAGTTAGCCAGATGGTGCCATTACACTCCAGCCTGGGCAACAAGAGCAAAACTCCATTTCAAAAAAAAAAAAAAAAAAAAAATGCACTTCTGGCTAGCATACTAGTATATATTATTTTATTTTATTTTTTGAGATGGAGGGTTGTAATTATGTCACTGCACTCTAGCCTGGGTGACAGGGTAAGACCCTGTCTCTAAATAAATAAATAAGAATTCAGGCATCAGTCTGAGCCTCAGTTCAACAGACATTTTCTTAGACCCAGGCTTCTGCTGTATGCAGGGCAGTGGATTACCAGGGCTTCCACCTCTTCCATGCATTCAAACAAACAATTGCAGCAGTAGAGATTTCACTTCAAACCTTCATGCTCATTAATGGTAAAAGAGTATGTGTGTGTGTCAAGAGAGTGGAGAAGAAGTATGCCACCCCTCTGTTATCAGGAATCAACATATCAAACACTGGAATTTGTTGTTAACCTTTGGTGCAAATTGCTTCAGAACTCCTAGCTTAGAGAGAAGAGGCACGTAAATATACTGTTCTTGAGTGACGATACACAAAATAGAGTTGACTGTAGTTTTGAGCAGGTCTGATTCATTGGATCATGCTAGCCTTAGGCAGTTGTAGCAAGTTTACTTGCATTTTCTTAGAAGCAAAAAGAAGACAACAATCAAACAAAAACCTCCAAGAAAGGTACTTTTTTATTTTTAAATGACACCTGCCTTTTTCTGTTCAGCTGCTGGCTGGAGAATTTTATATGCATTCATTCCTTCTCCACTCACATATACTTACTAAGCGCCTACATTGTGCTGCATGGTGATCAAGATCCTGGAGACAAATCAATCAACAGGAAGATACCCCATCTGCTATAAAAAGCCTGATACCTTTCTGGCAGGAAGCGGACAGAAAACATGTGAGCAAATAGATAAACAGGAGTATTTTTAAATGAGAAGTATTGTCAAGAAAGTTATGCAAGTTAATGGGAAAGAATGCAACTGAGAGGGTGCTACTTTTATCTTGGGTAGTCAGAATAGAATTATCAGAGATGTGGGGGTGTCCTTCCAACTGAGATCTGAAAAATGCAATGAAGGAAGCCATTCAAAATCAAAGAACGAAGTTCTCATCAACAGAGTATCTCAAGTACAAAGGCTCTGTGTCTAGAGCAAGTTTAATACAATCACGGATAGATGGGAGGCAAATGGTGGCTTCCTGTGTGGCCCAAGTGAGAGATATCTGGACAGGACAATCTCAGAGTGCTTTGTCCAGGAGGTCTTACTGGCTTCCAGTCAGACATGATAGATAATACAGGTAAAAGAGATGGATGTTTTGCTCTAGTTTTGACTGAATGGTTTAATGACTGACACTAAGACTGCTCAAATAGATGAGGATATTAACCCAATAAATTATGAAATTGGCCAGAGGTGTACCCAAAAGATTGGTAAGGAAAAGCCAAGTGACTGCTAAAAGGTGTGTTATTTCTTTTTCTGTCACATTATCTGATCCCTCTATCAGCCAAGCTCATGAGTTCTACTTCTTTTGGGATTTCATAGAATATAAATAATGTGTAAGAGCAAAATGTGATTCTTTAAAGAGCCTTTCACAGTACTAGAGACCAGTAGAATTTTGATTCTAAAATAACAGTGTGGTTTAAGATTGTGTAAGTCAAGATTCCCTAATGAAGTATCTTTTATCTCAGGCAGCACTTTCTATCTAGGAGAGTTGAAAGGAACTAATAACATGCTGTACACTGTTTGCAGGGAGAAGCATGTCTGCATAACAGGCTACTCAGCAGAGATGAGTAATGCCTGGGTAATGAGGTTCCCCCTTGGGAAAACCCCTCTTCTCTGTGTGTACATATAACCAATCAAGCACTGCCCCCTCTTTACAACACAAGCCTCCACTCATTATTCAAGCCTGGAAAGACCTATTCCTGCTACTTCATGAAGGAAACGTTGAAGCCAACTTCCTGGGGTCACCAGTAGAGGTCCCCCGATCAGCACTTGCCATCTGGGGCTGCTGCTTCCTCTCAAGATTCATTATCCAGAAACCCAGAGTCCACTTCCAGAATTCTTTGCATTTCTGGTTCCAAGGAATTCCCATTCTTGCTTTTAAAGAAGACTATACATTTACTAATGTAAATAACATTTGCCTCTTGTTTGTCTAGATTTGACATTGCACTGGAGTGTGAAGGCTCGTTTCTCTGGATTTGGCACTGGATGGAAACTCTTTGGAAACCAAGTTATTTTCCAGTATCTTACAAAGAATGTACATTATTTTTATCTTTCTTTACTAAAAAAAGAAAGAAAAAAGGCCCAGTGGGGTGGCTCATGACTGTAGACACGTGATGTCTCCAAAATCAGATAAGTGAAAGTTAAAACTAACATGTATATTTTGCCTAAGAAACTACAAAGATCAGCCGGGCACAGTGGCTCACGCCTGTAGTGCCGCCCTATCCAAGGCGGGCGGATCACGAGGTCAGGAGTTTGAGACCAGCCTGGTGAAACCCTATCTCTACTAAAAATAGAAAAATTAGCTGGGCATGGTGGCACGTGCCTGTAATCCCAGCTACTGAGGAGGCTGAGGCAGGAGAATCACTCAAATCAGAGAGTCAGAGGTTGTAGTGAGCTTAGATCAGGCCACTGCACTCCAGCCTGGCAACAGAGTGAGACTTTGTCTCAAAAAAAAAAAAAAAAAAAACCCTACAAAGATCATTTAATTATACACAATATTACCGAAGATACGTGGCAAAATACACTCTATTTTTAACAAATATTTATAAATTTTGCTTCAGCAACTACAAAGATCATTTAAATTATTATACCTAATGTTACTGAAGGTGTGAGGCAAAATACACTCTAGTTTTGACAAGTATATTTAAGAATTATGTACTATATTTTCAAGAACAATATAGGAGTATCAATTAAACTTATGGAGGCCGGGCTCGGTGGCTCACGCCTGTAATCCCAGCACTTTGGGAGACCAAGGAGGGCGGATCACCTGAGGTCAGGAGTTCGAGATCAGCCTGGCCAGCATGGTGAAACCCCATCTCTACTAAAAAAAGAAAAAATTAGCCAGGCATGGTGGAGTGTGCCTGTAGTCCCAGCTACTCAGGAGGTTGAGGCCAGAGAATTGCTTGAACCCAGCAGGCGGAGATTATAGTAAAGCAAGATCTCACCACTGCACTCCAGCCTGGGTGACAGAGCTAGACTCCGTCTCCAAAAAAAAACCTTATCATACACAGTCATAATCAGAGGGTTTCTTTGAGGACTAGATTCTTTACAGGTATTCCCACATGGAAAGAATGGTGACAGACAAAAATTAAAGAGTGAAGAATTGCTAACAATAAGAAAACAATCATCACAATACATAGCCTGATCATAGTTCAGGCCAGGATCTCCTTACAAATAAGTATAGATGCAAATTTTATACTATTTAAGGAAAATACAAAACATCACCTTTCATAACTCCAGGAACTTCCAAGTTGCTAATAAGGAAGATTTGAAACTACTTCCCCTTCCACATGATGAAGTATTACTCTCCAAATCTGGGCGGTGGGGGAAAGTAAAGATGTTTTTTAAAAAATTGCTGGCACCCTCTAAACTTTCTTATTTCTTGCCTTTCTCAGATACCTTTATTAGAAATAAAGTCCAATCAGAAATGAACCCATAGTGTTTAAAGAACCATTAACAATCCTGCTAGATGTCATTTTCATAAATTTCTCATGTGAGTGAATATGCTTTAGCCAAAGACCACCAGAAACTGAATTTGCAGTTCAATAAACTGGATTTATTATTCCTCACGAAGAATTTAACATGGAGAACCATGAGCTATCTCAAAATGAGGGTGTTAGAGAAGACATTTCAGTGGATTCAGGCTTGTGTTTGGTGATTTGGGGTATAAAAAATCACTGAAAAAGAACAATTATATAAAGTAATTGTAATTAATATTAATGAACATTTACATTGAGACATGACCATTCTCATTCCCATCCATGAAGCTCTGTGGCTAAGTACAATCTCAATTGGAGGAAAAATCTAACATCTAAATTTGAGGTTCTTCATAAGTCTGAGGCCTGGGTCAACTGGACCTCCTGAGGATGTCACCTCACCCCATGGGCCCTAAGGCTACACATCTTGTTAGATTTAAGCTTAGTCTTCTAAGTGCAGTCTTGGAACAAGGAGCCTGGCTCTTGGAATATCTCCATTAATGTTTGTTCAGATTTTTAAATACATTTTTTTCAAAAATAGGGATCAGAGAATAGCAGTTAGGTTCAAATGAGAGAAAAGAGATCTGAAATGTGAACGGGGGTTTCCAAATGCTGCTCCATTTACTTTTTAGATATCAGACTCTGCAATCCCATTCCTATACTTATCCCTGCATGGCAATTTCTATCAAGTACTTTTTTTTTTTTAATAAAGATGGGGTTTCACCATGATGGCCAGGCTGGTCTTGAACTCCTGACCTCAGGTGCTCTACCCACCTTGGCCTCCCAAAGTGCTAGGATTACAGGCGTAAGCCACCACACCCGGCCTATCAAGTACTTCTATAATATAATCCAAATTACAAATATTTATAATACTCAGCTGAATTCAATACTGTAAACTTAAGAACCATATCTCTTCAACAACCCCTTAACAGCCATCTGATTATGTCTCAAATCCAAGAATTCTAACTCATTCTGAAAGCAGGTATCTCTCAGATCCACTCTGAGTATACTCAAGTCCTCCATAGGTTCACTCTAAAGAGGCAAAAGTTCTAGCTGCACTAGAAACATCTAAGCCTTTCCAGATATTTCAGCCTAGGAAGGTTAAAGTCAGATGTAGGGCTAAGGGCCCCAGAGGGTCGTGGGGTGTCCCTTATGCTATGCTGAGGCGTAGGATCAGAGAAATGAAGAGGCAGGACACAGGAGTACAAAGAAAGCGCAGCTGAGCTCAGGGGAGCCACGCCACCTATAAGCAGAGACAGGCGAGGCCCGAAATGTCCAGAAGCGTCTGTATTTATCAGGTATAGGTTAGGGAGAAGGGTAGTGAGTGAAGTCATCTTTAAGAATAGTGATAGGGTCGTGAGCAATAAAACAAGGAGTCCACCCACATTAGGTCACCTAGGCTAGGAGGTGGACAGTGAGCAGCAAGGGATCCACCCCTATTAGGTCATCAAGGAAAGGGGGTGGGCCGTGTGCAGTAAGGGGTCCACCCCCATTAGGTCACCGAGGCATTGAGGTGGGCCGTGCACAGTGAAGAGGGTGCAGTGTGCAATACCTCTATCTATGGGCATGCTACTCCTAAGACTATAGGAGAATGCTTAAGTAACACAGCAGTGACAGAGCTGTCAGGGTCTACCGCCACCTGCTGGCAGCTTCCAATGAGTTCTATAGGAGGATGCTTTTGAGCTAGCACAGTAACAAGAGCTGATAAAGTTCACAGTCACCAAGGTGCGATTATCCGGAGGAACCCTGGGATGCTGGAGGGAGTGCCGGTCCGAGGGCAGCCTTCCACAAGAACTGGATGCAAGGTCCTACAACTCCTTTATCAGGAGGACTGGCTCTTTCCCCAAACCTGATATATAGTTGCATTATTCATATCAAAGTGGAAGTATCATGGATAATTCTGTCTTGCGACAGAGCAAGATTCTGTCAAATAAATAAATGAAAAAAATAAAAATAATTTAAAAATAATTTAAATAATTTAAAACATAAAAAAATCACAACTCTAATCTCTATGCTATTTTCAATATGTAAACAAAGTGGCACTAAAAGTTGAAAGTAAAAGAGTGGATAACTGAATTTAATCAATTCTAGGGTAAATATTTTTCTCATTTT
>CAUYLG010054859.1:0-45202 GCA_963573385.1 Cacajao melanocephalus
TGTGGCTCCTCCGCCGGGAATCTCCTAGTCTGTGGGCAACAAAAATTCGTCTGAAAGTGCGGCGTCCACTGGCTCTCTGCGCTTTCACTGGGAGCTACAATCCTGAGCTGTTGTTAATCGGCCATCTTGGATCTCTCTCAAAACAATTCTTTCATTCCAATTGTCTCTTAAGGTATATTTTATAATTAGATCTTAACTCGTATATACGTGTGTATATACATGTCTATATATGTATAAAATAGATCAATTTCCCATTGATATTTATATTTTTTATTTTTTGCTACTAAAAACAAAAATGTACATTTTTGAATCAAGTCTCTTGATACACATATGCAAGAGTTTTTCCACACACCTGCACTCAATATTTTAAAACATGAACCACAGTAAGAAGCTTGCATACATGCATAAACAAATGTATATATATACACAGTTATGTGTATACAATATATGTATGATTTTTCTCTCCAAAATTATAAAATTTGTACTATAATTTTAGGTAAGTAAAATGAAAAACAAACTTGAAGCTCAAAATAATTATTTATCTGCCTCATTCTAAACAAGCCTTTAAAACCAGATTCTGACAATAGCACTTCATAGGTAGTATAACTAATTAAGGTGATTCTAAAAACAAAATATGTATTTAATGATTTTTTTAACCTAAAAAACCAAGCAGGGGTATCTGAAAAAAAGGATATTTTCGTTATAGAGCTCCAAAACCTCTATCTATCTGAGTATATAAATTCTTTGTATGTAGAAATGGCAGAAAATACTCGTTATCTCTCTTATATCACAGGTTTTTAGGAAGGCAAAAACTGTTGCTTTGCAACATAGTATGTGGTAAAAGTTACAGAAACATTAACATGGTACATATGCACAGATGTTCTAAAAAGCATAAAGATATTTTGGTAAAACTAATTTTTCTATGTGGTTTCTTTGAAGAAACTGCTTTAAAATGCCCCAATCTATTGTACAACTGGACTGTCATTTCTTTTACCTTCCATTGGAAAAATAATTTGAATACAGAAATTAAAATATAAAGCTTCATATCCCTATATATAGTCACATAAAATATTCATTTTTTATTTTTGTCCCTTAAAATTCTTTGACAGGTCCTTGAAATAAATTTCATTTTAGAGTGTTCAGGGAAAAAAGTTCAAGAATTAACCACTAATTTTATCATTTTAATATTTGCCCAAACCCAGTATTAAATGTGGGACAAGGGGTTATACTTCAAAGAAAGGCAAAATGCAAGTTATCTTTCTTTTACTCTATTACTGCCTTGATTTATGAGCTTCAGGGAGAGCTATTTGACATTGGCATACCTCTTCAGGATAAGAAAAATTACTTAGAACTAAAGGAATTTGAGTCGTGATGTATTTGTGGCTCTCAACCATGCGTTACATGAATTACCTAAATAACTGCTTCAAACTCCCCTTCCTTTTCTACATGTAATGGAACCACGAAATCCTAAACATATAACATGGCAGAGCTTCTCACCTCTCTTTGCTGAAGGACCAGCACTACCCCCATCAGTCACAGACCTATACTTTTGTAAAATACAACAAAAATGATTTTCAGAAAAAATAAAATGAAATAGACTTACAAAATCTAGCTATAATTCTTGATTGGTTTCCACAGATGTAAAATTGCTCTGTGAAGTTGCTGTAAACACCTCTAAATGCTCACTCTCAATTTCCATACTTATCACCCACCCATAAACAGTTCTCAGATCAGTATGGGTCGGTGTACCACACTTTGAGAAATACTGAGTCATGAAACAAATATATTTGCTGGCAAAAGTTCTCATTCCTTTGACTAAGAGTAATTGTTCTTTACATTTGTGTTGGCGGGAGGGAGATGTGGAAGAGGCAACTTTACTCAAGTGATAGTCTGAGAAAGTTATTCTTTCATCTGTACTTAGCTGTGAAAATGGATTTTCCCACCAATTTTGGCCATGGGGTAGAACACAGTGACTCTCAACGTTTAAAGGGCAAAGAAATCACCTTGGGGAAGTGCAAAAAAAAAAAAAATGCTTATTAAGGCTTCAACACCAGAGACTCTGGTTCGATAGGCTTCCTCAATGCCTGTAATTTCTGTATCTCTCCTAACCTTCAATACCTTTACTCACTCCTAGAAGGTCAATATGATTATTCTAGTTTCACTGATGAGAAAATGCAGACGCTGCATTTTTGCCTTAGACTACAGTAAAGTATTAAACATTGCTTTTTCTTATGTATGTACTATAGTACGGAAGAATGTTGAGTTCTAAAAAGCCTAAACTGTTATTGAGATAGCAATGTATTTTTTATTTATTACCACATAAAGTTATTTATTCCCCTGACAATGATTGCCATATACAGCATAAATACATGCGGGGGTGACATTAGACAGCATGTTTACTGTACACTGATGTCCTAGATGCTCTTTTTCATAGTCAGTCAATCACAGCCACAATCTTGTTGAGGAAATACCTTGCTTTCTCAGTTAAGTCGCCTGAGAAATACCAAATTATGAAGTTAATTAACGTATACTAAGGCTCACGTCACTGATTTAAAAAAATACAACCATTTGCTGACAAGAGGTCATCTAGCTATGTTGCAAACAAATTGTGCTGGATCTGGATCAAGGAATCTGAAATCTACCCATGATTCAGTGATTTACCATTTGTATGATTTGGGGAAAATAATTTTCTCTCTCAGTTCAGCTTCCTAATCTATATAATTTAGATAATAACCCGCAATAGGCAAGGCTCTTATGAAATTAGATTTTTAAAATAATGGGTGTAAAAGTGTTTTCCTTACAGTCCTTGTCAGTTAGTTGATGATCAATACATTTTTTTTTCCTATAAACAAAGGCAATATATCATGTATTTACTTCCTTGGTTCATAAGAGTTACAGGGTAGGGAGTGCTAAATTAGCTGCAAATAGAAAACTTCCTTATAGTGTACGTAAGTGACCCACGATGTTGAGTCTCTCATTCCACAAGTAGGCTTATCTGCTATCACCGGATATAGTCAGGTAGGAAGCTGGATTACCAGTTGTCAGGAACATTGCAAAAGAGATTCATTCCAACAAGTGTGGGTAGGCAGATCAGATGGCTCTAAATATCCTTTTCCTGTTAGGGTTGTCATAATAATACCATAGACTGGGTGGCTTAAACAACAGACATTTATTGCCTCACAGTTCTGGATGCTAGAAATCCAAGATTAAGGTGTTAGCAGGGTTGGTTTCTTCTGAAGATTGTTAGTTAAGGATCTGTTCCAGGTCTCTCTTCTTGGCTTGTAGATGCCATTCTCCCTGAATCTCTTCACTATGTTTTCCTTGAATGCATGTCTCTGTGTCCAAATTTTCCCTTTTTATAAGGGTGCCTGTCATAATGAATTAGGGCCCACTCTAATGACCTCATCTGAACTAATTACATCTTCAATGACCCTATTTCCAATGAGGATCACATTCTAATTCACTAAGGGTAAGGATTAAACATATGAAAATTTTAGGGACACAATTCAACCCATAATACTATTATTCAATGTTTAGCATCTCCATGAGAAGTAGAAATCAGGAGTCCCAGTTTTCTGTTGCTTTTGCCACTTGCTAGCCATAAAACTGGACATCACTCAGTGAGTCTAGGCTTACCAGTAATATAAGTATGTTGAAGAAACTAATTCTAAAATGTTCTTTCATTTTAACATTTCTATGTCTAAGTGTGGAGTAGAGGTTCCCAAAAGAGCTACTGGATCATAAAATGAGCTGTGAGCTTCAGTATTTTCTTATTTGGGTTCCCTTATTTACCCAAAATGCCAGTTAGTAAGAAAGTCACAGTAGGAAACAGGTCAAATATATTACTTGCAAAGCCTCGTCTCATTATAATTAGGCTGACTACATAAAGGATATTTATATATAAATATATAGATGTGTTTGTATGTGTGTGTGTGTGTGTGTGTGTAATGTGTATTATGCCTTGATCTTTAATGAGAAGAACAATTAACATATGCATAAATCAAATATCTTTGGAAGGACAGATACAAAGGCCATTTACCACATTGCTTGCCACTTAAGAGGGAACTAAGTTGCAGGGGAAGAGCAGTCAGAAAATTGTTTCGTTCTCTTTACATTTTGAACTACAGGAGAACATGCTACCTATTCAAAGAGTAAACAAGGATTAAATAAGGAAAATATTCATGCATTGTGCATTTGTTTAGCCTTTTGTTTCTACGTCTGGATATTGTATATTGAAGTATTTTGTGCTTTGAGGTCATTATAATAAGTACATTTGACTTTGACAAACTTTCCATTTTGCAGAAAGCTGCAGGACTCAGCAAACATGCTTAGATATCTGTTTCAGTGTGAAACACATAATGAAAGAAGACTTCATAAGCAGATGTTTCTTAAGAGGCTTCTGTTATACAAATATGACACAGTTAATGAACAGAACTAGAGAGCAATCTGCTACCTCTGTCTTCAAAGGACAAGGAAGTTAGCAATCAATATCATATTTACTATAGCATTTTTCACCTGAAAAGTTTCCACGTTATCTACCACTTGTGTTTAAGACAGGCTTTTTGTTTTTTTACTTAAAATTTCACCCTTGCTGCTTACCTATTTTAGTGACAGCAGCAGTTGTATAAACTTAGTAAGAGAAGTTGTTAATGTGTAAACCGAATTTAATTAGTATCTCTTTGAACAAAACAAATGCAAGTGTGCCTAACCGCTGTTTCTCTAACTCTGATCACTGGCTGAGGGATAGAAGGCATTTCCATAGCTGGAGCAGGTAATAAAATACAGAGCCATAGAAGAAAGCAGAACTCAAGAATAATTTTTTAAAGGAAAGAACACAAAGTGCGCCAATTCCATTTTAAAGATGAAGGAAACAAGGATCCTGAAGGGTATCTACCCAAAGATAATAAAATCTTGACATTGAAACTTTGTCTTGGGTTTTGTATTTTTACCTATAATATTGTAAGTGCACATGTAAACTAAAGTTCTAGAATAATCTCTAGATGTTAAGCACATTTAATGCTGTCTTAGAATCCTAAAATGCCTCACCAATATTTTATCACTATGACGGCCCTTCTGGACCCACACAAAATAGTTGATGAATACTACACAGAACTGATTTGTAAGTACATTCTTTGCGCAACCACTGGGATTTTTACATCACTAACCTTTCATATAACCAGAGTAAACAAACGCAAGAGCCAACCTAAAATTACAGCTGAAAATTAAGGAGATGACTCAAGTCTATGCTTGCTTTTCTTTCCTAATAAGTGATTAAATTAATAATTTGTTAGATGGAAGTAAGTTATCTAATGGATACACAGTGAGTGCTTAGAACATTTCTTTCTTATTGACACACTTCCATCAATCACACTTCTTATGGTACAAATGTTATGGCTATTTCTCATCTATCAATTATCTGTTGTGTGTTTTTCCTGTCTTTCTATTTATCTCTATCTATCTATTTCCTATCTACCTATATATCTATCTATTGCACTCTACTCATTCATTCAAAAAGTGTGTGTTGAGTCTTTGCTACGTTTCATGTTCTATACTATGGTTACCTTAATAAAAAAAATACACATATGGTATTTATTTCAGATTCTAAAGCAAACCTTAACCTCTCCTTCCTTTGAACTCAGGTAGCATTTACTTGTAAAGAACTTTAAGCATTTTGGTTCTTTGTAGAATGATTTAACTACTCCACCTCATTTTCAACAAACGAAGCAAACTCTAGAGAGTACCTGCCTGCATAGAGTACACTGTTTAATCTATTAACATCCAGATGTTTTTCTAGTACCTGATAGAAGAGAATGTTTAAAGGAGTACTAATCAACTATGTCAACTTCATAGATGAAACAACCATTCTTCCTCGTCCTTCTTCTGTCTTTCCTCCTCCTCCTTCTTTTTCTCTTCCTCCTCCCCATCCTGCTTGTAATCATCTTCTTCTTTCTCCCTGTTATTATTGTTGTTGTCATAATTCTAGTGTCTACTATAGGTCAGACACATTATCAGTGCTTAATAAATGTGCAGTAAGTGAATCAGTAAAAGATTGATTACCTCTTCTCCCTCCTCATACTCCTCATTATATTTGTCAATGTTATATTTTTAACAGGTACGTTAAAATGCATTTATTTTAAGTAGGCATGTTTTTCGATACATAGAATTATTGAGTAGGACTCAAAAGTTTGTAAAAGGAAGAAATCATTGAATGAATTAATAAACGAAAAACACATTTTTCTATTTTCCTCTGCAACATTTTTGAGATCATGACACACATATAAGCTTCAAAAATTTCACAGAAAAAATGCCGTCCTTTAATCCATTGAAATGCAAGTGATATCTGGCATGTAGTAAGCATTCAATAAATAGCTGTTGCAACCAAAGTCCTGAACAATGTCATACTACAAGGAAGGCTCATAGTATTTCTGGAAGCTAAAACACAACCACAGAAGGATCATTCTTGATAGACAGCTGCACCTATAGATAATTCAAATTTCCCCATCTGTCCTTTTCCCAACAGTCTGCCACACAAACACCAGAAGGTGAGTTCCATAATTGTAGGAACTTAGTCTGCTAGTTTCGCTAATGAATCCTCAGTGCCTAGCACATAGTAGGTATTCAATAAATACTTGTTAAATAAATTTTTAAAAACTGCACTCTTTGGGAGTGTAAAAATTGTTCAATGTATTTCATCTTTCTCCTGCCTTTCCCTCCCTCTGCCTATATATGTGCAAAATCTCAGGTCCCTCCTTAGAACTTTTGACTCAGAATCTGCACTTTTAACATGATTACCTGTGATTCATAGGAAAAGCACTACTATAAGTCATATAAATTCCACTTTTCTGTCCTCCAATGGATAAAACTCAACTTGCTGATCAAAACCCAACCTCATAGTACCCTCAAGTTTCCAGCAGTTGGTCCTTTGTAGAACTAGGAAGAACCAGGGTGGAGTCAGCTGCTAGGACTTGATCTCTCTCTGTCTCTCTCTCTCTGTCTCTCTCTCTGTATCCCCCTCTCCTCCCTCCCTCTTGTCTTTGCTCTTTCTCCTTGCTTTCATGATAAAATCATATTATACAAAGGAGTAGCAAGGGGTCAAATTTCCTATGCTAATTTACTTTTTTAATGTTAAGGAACCATCAGCCAAAGCTAGCTAAAGCAAAATAGTTATCCTCTTTTATTGCTATTTTTTTCTGCCTCTTTACTTTTTATGTGACCTCCTCACTCTTCCTTGTGCAGCTCCTAGAAGGCAGAAGTAAATATTTACTGAGTGTCTTGCATCTACAGGCAAAGAAAATCAGTTTTCCTCATTTAATTTTTATACCAACTAGAAAACAGCCATGGGGACGGGGACTCAGAATCATGCTCAATCAGGCCTCATGAACACATTCTCCAAAAGTAGTACTTTTTCAATGACATTCTAAAGGTTTATTATTGTCACAACTATGAGTTAGAATATGAAGAAAATATGTTAGAGTAATAGAGAACAAAAGGGAAATGGTGAGATCCTGGGAGAAAACTGTCATCAAATGTGGCCATTTTTTCATGATTACCTTCTGTTTTGAACAACATCCCAAAGTCTTGCCCAAGCCCATTCTCCTTCAATCTCCAGCATTTTTAAAACCAGCTCTACCTCTGATAACAAACCTAAGAGTCTCGGTTTTTTAATTATTTAGTTATTTTATTGTACAGGACACCGGGGCTCTGATAGATTTAGCCTTTGTCCACAGTTACAGAGACAAAATTCAGCTTTTCTGATTCCGCATAGTGCTTTCCATTCCATCACTGGCATTTCCATTCTATCACTGGTCACTCCCACTTTACATCCCAGGGACTGGAAGCCTGAGGCTTATATGCCCATGGATCCCTGCCAACAGTGCCCAGGTATATTAGATGCCACTAAAGTGAGGCATTTCACAGAATTTAGAAGGAAGTAACTGGGATTGCCGAGTGTCCTGTGTCTGCAATTCCATGACTCCACGAAAGTGAACAGAAAAAAATGAGAGCTACCAACAGTCTTCTCTGATCTCTATTTGTTGAGTGCTCCCAAAGGTTTTGTTGCACCTAAATCCTTATATTAAATTATTTTCTGTTTGAATGCCTAGAATAGTTTCTATTTTCTTCACCCAGCTCTCACTAAGACAACCATATAGCTGTTCGCTCCTGTACTCAAGCTAACATTCTGTGCCGTACATCTTTCTGTATAAATGTACTTTATTTACAAAAATGTCCTATTTGTCAACTTCTCCTTTACGAACTGAATTGTCTTCCTGGCAGAGGTCATAATATAATCTGTTATCAGTGTTTCTGGTGCATAATGATGCTAGAACAACTAGCAGCTGCTGAATAACTAGCAGTTGACTGAATGAACTAAGCTCAAGCCCCTTTCTAATATTTTTTTCCTAAACATCATCTACCTCCTCCCATGACAGTTTCCTTTCAAGAAATACAAATTGAGAATGGGATTGCAGGGATCAGAATATTTTTAAGTGCTGAAACTTTAATGTCTTAAGAGATTAAAGGTCAGGGTAGGAAATACATGAGGTATTCAAGGAAAGCTTTATTTTGTGTGAAAGCTACTGGAATATCAAGGGATACATTTCTAGGGAATAGCTTCTGTTGTGACCCCTTAAAAGTTGGCTTTGAGGAGACCAAGGGATCCTGATAGTCTCACTGAATGTCTTCATCTACACCCATAACTCAGCTCTGATTCTACATCTATTTCCTTTCCCTTCTAACTGCACTTACTTTTACAGAAGTTTTATTATTGCTGATTCATACCCAAACCTCATGGTTTATATTCTTGTGGAAGATAATAATCAGAGATATCCACTTATATTTTTATACATTTTATAAGTATACCTTTAAAATTTTTCTTTTATGTTTCTGCCAAATCTATCCTAAATAGATAGATGATTCCATATTCATACCCAGAGAAGAATATAATATAGTCTCTGATCACCAGGCAGACAATCTCTGTTCATCATTGACTTTGCTTTATAAAGGTCATATGGGTAAAAGTTGTTGGGTAGCAGAGTGGTTCATCACTTTCTCGTCAAAGAAGGGATAGCTGTGTTGTGGATCTAGGTACGAGGGACTGCTGACAGCCTTGCAAAGTTTGTGTGTCCTAAGCATGGCACAGAAAAAGCTGAGAGCCAGGTGCTGACCATCTCATGAATGCCTACGTGGATACATAACTTGATGATCAGAGGAAGTCTCCCACCAGTCTTATAACCTATTAGATAATTGTTAGAGTCCAGAACCTTAGCATACCCTGAAACAAAATTAGAGTAGATTTTCCTCCAGCCTGATGAAATGGGCTCTCTTGAATGAGAAATAAAATCAATTTATGGCAGTAAAAATTATGTTTTATATATACTGAATTTTTGGATGGAGATTCACATCTGTTGTAAAATCAAGAACTCAGACTGTTACTGAAGGAGATGCTCTATGCCCTCATTCTGAGTCAAAAGCCACCAGATTATGAGCTTTCCAACAGTTCACTTTGGTTGGAAGCAAGAAATGGCTTAATCCTTGACTGGCTATATCTTGATCATATATCTGGCTATATCTGGAAGGGAATAATCAAGGAAAAAGCAATAGTTGGAGCAACAGAGGGCCTCTTGATTTAAGTAGAATAAATATCAACACAAGTTAAAATCCATGATAGAGGAAAAAGAATCAAGTCAAACTTCTGCAATCAGTTAACCAATGAAATGTTACTTTCAGAACCAGAAGAGTTTACAAGCTGCTTATGAACATGCTGCTTATCACTCAAATAGTGCTTGTTATATACCAAGCCCCATTCTAAATGATTTCGCCCATACAATCCTTACCACAGGCCTATGAGGCATATTATATTATTAATCCCATTATACGGATGAAAACATGATGGCACATGGAAGTTTTGTGACCCATCTAAGGTCATATTGATGGTAAGAGGCAGTTCTGAGATTTGAACTTAGGCAGTGTAGCTAGAGTTCAACTTGACCATCACACAAAACTGCCTTTGCCCATGAAAAAAACCCACAAATCTCTGAATGGTATAACCCCCCCACTCCCAATGAAGCCACTATCAGGCCTACACCTTTTATTTTAAAGATGAGAAAATAGCAGCAAAGACAGTAAAGAGATTTTTCTCAGGGTCACGTAGCTCAACACATCACTCATCTTTGTTTTATGATAAATGATATTCATTGTCAATCAAATTAATCACTTTGTTATTAATATTTCCCAAGAGGCAAATCAAAAGTTTTAAATCCAGTCTTTTATGATCTTCCAGGAATTTTACTTAAAATGCTCTGAAGCTGACATGGGACCTGAGTGACAGGATGCCAAGTGGTCTCAGAGGCCAGAAAAAGCACCTTAATGGATAATCCTCTGGATGTCTGGGACACAAGGCTGTGCCAGGAAACCACTTAACAGAAGAGCCCGCAAGAAATCAGGGAAAAAGAACCCGAGGACTTCAGTGTAGCCATTTAGGAATACATACTGAGCAAGGTTTTCTCCACTCTTAATGAAATACCTAGGATTAGAAACCTGTGTTTTGTAAATGTGATCTTTCTGTTGCTTTATTTATGAAATATCAATTTCAAAACAAGATTCCTATGGAAAATTAGTCTCCCCACAAAAAGCAAAGGGATCATTTTGATTCTTCCTTGTCTTTTAGAAAGGGCTAACATATAACTGTACTGACTCATTGGCATGTCCCAAGTCCAGGCGACAAAGTACTGTTAAAGAAAATAAGACCCATTGCTATCTCCTGAAGAATTATTTGATTGTGGGCAGAATATATATATATTTCTAAATCCATCATGGGGACAAGATAGTGCAACAAGGAAGCTGTATTATTTAGATCACTGGACATTTAGTGACCTCTCATCTTAATCCTTTCTGCTTTGGCTGCACTGACATGTCCTGTCACTGATAAGCTCATACTTGCCTTATAACAACCACTATTCTTATCTGAAGGCTGAATCAGATAATATTAAAAAAATGTCACTTACTTGTTTCTAACCTTTTCAACCCTTATTTCAATTTTGATCCTGAGAATACTCTTACTGATTGCAGAAAAAAAGAACACATGATGATGAAAATGATGCATCTGCCAACTTACAAAGAAATCTTAAAGATGAAAATAGAGGCAAGAAAGTAATTGAACCTGTGCTGAGAGGCTGTTGACAAAGCCCAAAGAAACAAAGAAATATGAGAGTTAACTTGGGCAATAGTGGCACATACTAAAACTCTTGCTCCCAGAGCCGTGAGCTGTTTTAAGTTAATGGTGGGAAGAAAGTGCTGTATACCTGAAACATATTACTGCTGTCATTACTAAGGTCCTATTTATTAAGTTAGAAAAACTTAACAGATTTGGAAATTAAAGTTAGAAGAAACACATTTTTAATTTTTTAAATATCTACTGAGATTCTAGTGTTCTCTCTAATAAATACATTGTTTCAATTTGGATATATTCCTACAAAGCTATAGAATTGTTGCTGTTGCCCAGAAGACACTGGAGGGAAGACACCAACTCCTGACCAACCCAATCGGATCAAATCTCTTTTGATTTTCCTTGAAGGAGCCTGGTTCTGTGGATTTTACCTAACCAGGTAAACAACGAACTTCACTGTGGCTTCCAGACAAACCAAGCAATGAACAAGATAGCAAAATGGAAGCGGTGACCAAAGCACCCCTGGCTCTTAAGGTTCTCTAATACCTTCCACTCAGGCAAAGACAAATTTGGCAGGTACTTACCGCATTGAAATTGGGGAAGAGGTTGACTGCAGCTGCAGTGTCAAGAGGAAAGGGAAGAAATGGTTTAATATCCAGCGACGGTTGCAAAGGAGGAGCTGGTGGACGGACAAGGGCCGGGAGAGCAGGACTCTGGCATGTACCACCTGTGAAGACCAGAGCAAAGGAAGCAATCAGGGACACCACGCATGGAAAAAAACACCAAAGTTGCTTTTGAGACAAAAAGGCCAGCTTTGTGGGTCACTGGAAAAAACAAGACATGGACTCTTTTGACCTCAACTGGGAACTGGCCAATGAGCAGATTTGCCATTAGGCAGAGGGAGCCAGTTGAACTGCTCCATTTTCCTTTGATTATAACTATCTGGTTATGTAAGTAAGAGTCAACATTTCAAATGCCCCAACCTATCTTTATTTTTCCTTCCTAGAGCTCCAGATTGGGTCAGTCACAAATCTACAACCAAGGTCTCTGGTTTCTAAAGAAAAACCCCTTCATCACACGCCCATCCCTCTTTGAAAACTAAACCACTCACAATATGCATCAAATCTGAGTGATTATTTTACAGAACTGCTCTTTCCTACCACATCCAAAACTCTGGCAGCAAGATGACATGAACTTGGCACATAAAAGAAATTTAACCTCAAACCCAGGTAGCTGTACCTTGCTGCTGTAGCAACTGAAGGATTAAAAATCAGCAAAACCAGTGCTACGATGTCTGAACTGTTCAGCAGCCCTATAGCTCTGAGTATTCAACAACTCCCTATCTCCTTCCCAGGCACGAGCAGGTGGAATTTAGATGGCCACTGATGAGCAGGCAGTGGGAATATTATGCCAACAGAGACATCCCCTTTGCCTGCCAGTAGGCAGCCAGCCTTTTGCAAGAGAGCATGCACCTTTGTCCTCTGTTATAGGACTCCACGGCACTGAGGAGCTGGAAGGATGGAAGCCCATCCTCAGTGTTCAGTCTCCCATATTTTGGTAACATTCCAAAACATCAATTTGCTGTTAATTAAAGGCTGTTTGAATCCTAGGAAACTGTTAAAATATGCCAGCATTCTTCTAATCTGAGATGCAAGCAACAGACTGTAAAAACCTGCTGGTGAGAATCCAAGAAGCATTAGGAAAACAAAATGCAGTGGGATTTTTTTTCTCTCCAACAGTAAAGAATTCCAGGAGACATCTTGTGCCACTTACTTGCCTGCCATCTCATTTTTAAAAACAAAGTAGAGTGAGTCTCCTTGTATAAATTACCTTTACAGATTTCACAACAAACTCTCTGGCCAACTGCACAGAGAACATCATCTTGCCCCCATCAGATACCTGAGCACAAAATTAACATTCTGAAAATGATTCCCCAATGATAAATCCAATCCTATGGGGCCACAGAGGAGCTGCTAACAAGGTGGATGACTTAGTACCTATAACAGAAGCCATCAGCACAGGATTTAATTAACCATACACAAGAACCATCAGCTCTCCTGCTCCCAGGTATAAAATCAGCTGGCGCCAAATTAAGAAAAACAGTATTTTCCCCACTGTTTTACCTTCCTTCTTGAAATAATAATAGCATGACCAACAATAGCAAAGTTAATAACTGAAGTTTGTAATCAGTAAACTAATTTTCAAAGTAGTACAAGGCAGGAAATAAAGGACAGATGGGAAAACAAATAGAGATAACAACAAAATATAACAAGTCTAAATTCACCAGAGCACACTATAAACTTAGTTTACTGTCCACTTGTAGAGTATTGAGTGTAAGTATGAACAGTTTTTAAAGAGGGCATCCATAAAACTTTGGTAATAGACCTGTTATAAGTTTAGTGGTGTTAAAAGTTTCTTTTTTAATAACAAGTTTAAAAACTAAAATAAATTTGTGGTTGGTACATCTTTTAAAAACTCAGAAGTAAGGCCAGGCATGGTGGCTCACGCCTATAATCCCAGTATTTTGGGAGGTCAAGGTGGATGGATCACTTGAGGTCAGGAGTTTGAGACCAGCTTGGCTAACATGGTGAAACTCTGTCTCTAATAAAAATACAAAAATTAGCCAGTGTGGTGGCACATGCCTATAATCCCAGCTACTTGGGAGGCTGAGGCAGAAGAATCACTTGAACCCAGGAGGCAGAGATTGCAGTGAGCCAGGATCACACCACTGCACTTCAGCCTGAGTGACAGAGCAAGACTCTGTTTCAAAAATAAAAACTCAGAAGTAAAGTAAATTTTGTTTGAAATCAGTGGTGTGGTGAAATTTAATAAATAATTTTAAATTACTTTCATTTTCGTTGTTTTTGTTGTTCTGAGACAGGGTCTCACTCTGTTGCCCAGGCTGGAGTGCTGTGGCACCATCGTGGCTCACTGCAGCCTCAACCTCCTGGGCTTAGGTGATCCTCTCACCTCAGCCTCCTGAGTAGCTGGGACTACAGGCATATGCCATCATGCCCACCTAGTTTTTATATTTTTAGTAGAGACGGTATTTTGCTATGTTGCCCAGGCTAGTCTCAAACTCCTGAGCTCAAGCAATCCACTCATCTTGGCCTCCCAAAGTGCTGGGGTTACAGGTGTGAGCCACCATGCCTGGCCCTAAATTACTTTCGTGTCACACATCATTCTTTGCAAAGGATATTCATGTGCATTCACCGTGTTTAGTTCTAAGATTTCAGAAATTAGGTAAGGGCTAACATAACATCATGTAGAGAAAAAAATATGTTGATAAACTCTTCAGCTATTTATCTTGCTTCCACAGAAAATTTCATGCTTATAATTACAAGAATGCAATTTAGCAAGAATATATTCTACGATTGTTTCATTTTAAATCCTCCTCTGGTTTAGGTTATCCAAAGAAGTTAAGGAATAGCTCAAGCTGATATTTTATCTAGCACAATGAGGGGCATAAATAATAAAAATATGTTCATTTAATTATCAGGTAAATTTAATTTCCCCTTCTCTCTTTTAGGATATATATTTCATTTACATTTATAGAAACAGTTCAAGGCTCTCTTTCAATGTTGCAACTGGAGTTTCCTTCCTAGGGGATTAAAAAATAAACATCAAAGAAGAGTCATAAACACTTTAGAAAGTTCGAGAAAATATTTAAGCTCACCTCTTCTCACCTGTTGGAAGAGAGCAACCTATAAGATTGTAGAAAAGCAGAGGACATGTGCCTACATATTCTTAGACTATTTGCTGTGCAAATACAGGTGTAGTGGATGCTGTAGGTCTGATTCCCAGACCCCCTTCATCACCAAGGCACTCCTCTCAGCTGCTTGGAGTGCTGGTGGTTGATGCCTGAGAGCCTCTTTACAAATTGCCCTGGGCCAAAGGGAGCCGCCTCACCCAAGGTGACCCTCTTAAGTAGGAGGAGCTGATAGCCCCTGCAATGACTGATTCATGCAGGAGTTTACGGGCTTTGTCCCCTTGCCTCAAGGCAAGAAAACTCTGAAGCTCTGTTTTACCTCCAAAGGTCCTCATGGCATCTAGGGTAGGCTGAGGCTTCTGATCTGACTACATCACAGTCCAGCTCCTTCCTCTTCCCAATCCTATATTCCTTACTCCTCACAAATGATGTTCCCATGAGCACTCCCCAGTAAAGTCTCAAAGTTCGCTTTCAGAATAACCTGATCTGTGACACCAGAATACAACAACTCAGGAGTTTAAGTAAAATGTAAAATTGCTTTATTCTAAAATAGATGCTTGCCCGCAAACCTATAACCCTAATATTGAGGCACACAATTGAAGCTACCTCTTAAAAATTATCTGTGACTAAGATTTCTGCTTTTAAAATCTGGAATAGTCCTAAAGTATTTTACTTGCATCAATCTGTACATGCTCAGCAACAAGAATACAACTTGCAAATAGTGCAAAATAAAAACTGGCAAATATAGTATGTTTCATCTGTAAAGCAAATTAAAATATTCTCTTTGAGAAAATAGCTATTTCATTTTCCCATATTTAAAAAGAAACTATTGCATTTAAGATGTGAATACATGTTTATTATTATTTTACTTATCACAAAATTATCTTGATAACTATAAACATGAAAATATATAATAAACTTGTAGACCTTTCTATAGGTGAGAAAGTTTTGTTATTAATGTTTGCCAACCATGTCACTTTATTCATCGGAATGTCACACTTCTGGGAATATTAATATTCTTAATTTGAGGCAGGTCTTTTAAAGTCTCTGTGGAGTAGGGTCAGAAGAATACATAAACTCAATTTCTAGTACCACGTATTTCATAGCCTATGCTATTTTGTTACACAGTTTTAACAAATCAGTCTGATTTCAGAGAAGTTACTATCTCTCAATACCAAATTTGTTATATGACATTAAAGTCAACAAATGGAAAAAAAACATTTATTAGTACAGAATAGTAATTAATGCTGAATAAGTTATTGAATAATTAAGGTAGATTAAGTGATCATTAATGTTCACAAAATTCTTCTCCCTCCATTTTTGATGATTTTGTTAGTGTATGTTTAGAATTTAAGTTGCAAATTGTGAACTATAGAATCAATATATTGAATATTGCTTTGGTCAATTCATAAGATTCACGAAATTATTAACTTGTGAAATTGAAAAACAAAAAAACAAAACCAGAGTAACTAATTCTTAAGTATTTGTCAATGGAGACTGAGAAAGTAAGACAAATTCATTTCAGAAATTTGCATTTTTGAATGGCAAATTAATATGTAAACTTAGACGTTTATTTTGATAATTCACACAGACAAACAGGAACTCTAAACTAGAGGTTGTCAGTTGAAACTTATTGTATTAGATAATATATGTAAAGTGCCCTAACACAGTGCCTGGCCAATTGGCTCTCACTACATGATAAATACATTTTATAATGAATGAAAGAACTTCCAAAGCAGCTGCTTAGGCCTTCTGAAAGCAGTCAATCAAGATAATTTCAAAGCTAACTTCATTTTTTTCTCTTTGCTTATCTTGACGGTCTCAGAAGAATGATCACAATAACAGGTTACTATGTAAATTAATATATTGAAATACTTTATGAGAGTGAAGTAGTGTTCTTTCCATAATACAATCTTTTAACCTTGAACTCCTGCACTCAATCCATTCAGCGTTTGTCCGTCATAGACATCCTGCCTGACAACTTCATCTTAATCTTAACCTTAATCTACTACTTAATCTTTCATTTCCCCAGGTAACAAAACTGAAGTTCAAAATGGTTAGGGACTGCCACTATTAAATATTCATGCCAGTGGAGAATTTTTTGCATCATTAAAATACATATATATGTAGTGTGTGTGTGTATGTGTGTGTGTGTATATATATCAATCTGCATTTATAGAAAACAGCAGAAATATCTAATTTCCTGATAGGAAAAATACTTTCTATAGTATCTTTAGTATCATTTTCCTTCATCATCAACTTATCTGTATTGAAATATATATATATACTTATTTATATTAAAATATATATCCACTTCTTTATATTGAAATATATATATATATACTTACCTATATTGAACTTATGTGTATTTCAATAAGCTATGATTACATTACTCACATATAGCAGGAAATCATATAGAGTATTTTATATAATATTAGATCCTAAGTAGTTATTTAATAAGCAACTAATTTGGTATACCTGGAAAACTATTCAAATCCATTTTCAAATATTTCAGTTAGAATTTGCTATGTCCATGGGGCAAGAGAAGGACTCACTGTAGGAATTCAGGCGTCTATGTGATAAGGGGCATAAAAACTTTAGATCCGATACTACTAATAAGGAGTAGAAAATAAATAATGGCATAAAGGTTGAGAAATAAAAATGAAATCCTAAGCCCCTCAACTGACTGAACGAACCCCCGTTGGCCAAGGAAAACCCAAAGAAACCTTGAAAACTGAGTTCTTAGCCATGAAGGGATGGGAGATGGACATGCCTACTTATACCCCCTGCCTCACTAACGGCAGTTAGCCTTTCTTTCCTATGGGCTAACCAGAAACCAACCCTTTCAACCAAACAACTGATGCTGCTCCTCCCTTTTGCAGTTTCCACAAAACAATGGACCAGCATTCTTTCTGGGGAAAAGACCGCCGATGGCAGAGTGGTTCTGGCCAGGCAAGGGAGAATAAGCAGTGAAGGTTTCTGTGTCTTCTGCTACCCTATTTGACATCAGAGGGCTCCAGACTTCACCCTTAGATCATGCTAACATCACCATTTTTTGAACACAGGTCCCATGGAGAGGCATAAAGCCCAGTTGTACATGTACATCTTTCTACTTTCATAAATATTCATGACTCCTTCTATAGCTTATTAAACATGTATTTGGCCACCTCTTTCAGCCTAAATTCCTGTTCCCTTCGTCCCTCCCTTAAAGCGTCTGTTTCTGGCTTCTGGCCTGAAGCTATGCTTCCAAGCCTGTCAGAATGGTGAGCCCGCAGGCTGCAAACATTTATGAAAAATAAAGCTCTCCTTTCCAAATGTAAAAGTCTCATCATTCTTCAGTTAAAAAAGCAAAACTTGATTCAACCAAAACTTTGACCATGGAGTGCTGTAGTTAATGGAATTGGCCAGTCAAGGTGGGGGTAAAGCTAGAGAATATAGATAATTTAATACATGTATTCATTAATTGGCATGGATTAGCCTTCTATCCTCTTAATTCCTTTAAAACACACAATTCTGCCAGGTATCTTTTATAATATCCAATTTATAAAATCAAAAGCCAAGCCTCTAGGAAGCAAAATATCTTACCAGTTTCTATCTTACCAGAAAGAAACTGAGAAACCGTAATGATTTTTAATGCACTGATGCAAATAGCTTTTGAACTAAAACAACAATAATAAAGACAAAACAACATAATAATTAAAAAAAACACCCTACAGAATCATTTTGTCAAATTAGTTCCCAGACATAATTTGTTAAAGCCAGCAATCTTATGAGAAGTTTTTTATTAAAGGAAGGTTTTTATTAAAAAGAAAGGAGGGAAGGGAGGGAGGGAGGAAGGGAGGAAAGATTGCCAATATTCTGAATATTGGATATTGTCAGTTGCCAATATCCTGAATCAAGTCTCCATTAGAGGGAAGTAGGGAGGGAGGGAGGGAGGGAAGGAGGAAGAAAGACCACATTCTTTGTAAAGGAACATTCAGTATTTATCCCTGATTTTTATCCCCAGCATGGGATCCTGCCTTATATTTGAAGAAGAATCCGGAAAGACATGAATATCATATCAAATGTGTTTCAAAACCCCTCAAATTTATATTCTTTAACATTTACTTGCCAAATCAGATAAATAAGTATGTGTTTGTCACATTCCCTCGCATGGCCACCTCTCAAATACTCAAGGTTGTTGGTTGGATATAACAATGGGCAATTTTCCTGTTGGGATTTTTTACTCTTTGTCTAGGAAAATTATATGTTTACCACGTTTCCTTAAACCTCAGTCATCCAAACTCCATCTAATTCCCACGTCTGTCCTCAACAGAATGATATAACTGAAAACATATTTTGAGATAAAATTTGAATTTAGTATGATTTGGTAACCATTTTTCTTTTGTTGTTGTCATAGTTGCACCCCCACGACCACCCCCCGCCCCAACCTTTTGGATTGTTGATTCACCGACTGCGTTTCAGAAAGTTGATCCAGTACTTGCTACCTTAGGATAAAGCTCCTCATTGACCTAAAGTGAACTGGCCTTAGCCGGTCAACTCAAATGTTGAAACAAGGTCTAGTTGGCAGCCCTGATCCACACAGGACGGTGACTGGTGTCTCATACATCCTGCTTTTAACCACAGAGAGGAATGAGGTGAGAATGGGAGTGTGAGTCAGGGCAACTGGACCACCATTCTGGAAACAGTGATTCAAAAACATTTGCCCATGTCGATGGTCAGTGATTCCATCTTTTCCCGTCAAAGAAATCACATGGAAGTGATCTGGGTTTTCCCCTTGTCCAAATTATCTATTCATTTTCAGTTGCAGTATTTAAATATTCCAGTCAGTCACCTCAACACACTTGGAAGGAAGCTAGGAAAGAAGCACTAACAGTGTTTTATCTGTCACTGTCATTAAATGCCATGACCAAAATCAAAACACTGATATTATCCAATTGCCAATATCCTGAATCAAGTCTCCACTAGAAGAAAAACGGGATCTCTCACTTATTTAACTAACTTTGATGACAATTTCTGGTGTCTGGAAAATACTAGAGAAAAAATATGTTAGGAGTATCAAGCAAGGAGTTTTAAACATTTAACCCCAAATATCCCACTATACTGTAGCACCACTGTCAGACAGATAGTGAATAATTCAGGGCAGGTACCTGCTTTACAGGAAATCAAAAGATTTTGCCTGGAAAATTCCTCTCAAGTTCACTGCTAGTGATATAGAATATAAAATCACAAAATTTCCCTCAAGAAGAATTTCTTAAAATTTAATTTCATACCACCAATCATGACTAATAAAAGAGATATTCTCATGCTGAGATGCCTAATATGATTGTCGTTAACCAGCCACATGTGACTATTTTAAATTTAAATTAATTAAAATTAGTAATTTAAAACAAATCAGTTCTCAGTCACACTAGCTGCATTTCAAATGTTTGATAGCCACATGTGGCTAGAGGCTTCTGTATTGTACACTGCAGATCAAAAACACTTCCATTCTCACGAAGGTGGTATTGGACATTACAGCTCCAGTGCAAAACAATGTTCTCAAGCAGCAAATAATTTACAGATGAAATGCTTGATAACAGTCTGTTTTGGAATGAATTGCTGATGGAAGAGAAACTCTTGCTTTCTCCTGGGTCCTTCGACTTTTTAGATTGAGGAAAGGCATTTTCTCAGAGTCAAATCTAGTCACTGTTAGAAGCCAGTCACTGTTGGGATCATGCCAGATGGGAATAGTTGTCCATTTCTAGAGATGACAATGGCAACCAATGAGTCTTCATGTGTAAGCAATGATGATAATACTCAAAGAACAACCTAAATTTTAAAAAAGTTAATTATTAAATAAATTCTCATGAATAATGTGTGCTATAGATAAAAATGATTCCACATTTATGAACCAAGCATCTATAAAGAAGCCAGTCCCAGGGCAATTGGGTGTTTATTAATATCTGATAACCCTTGAAAGTATAATCAAAAAGTTTTCACTTCTGCTAGTAAACTGTGTCAAAATCTAGTCTCATAAATGGTCCAGTGTTTAAATTAAGCTAATATAGGCAGTTGAACTTGCCTTACTACATCTGTCTCTCAGGGAAATTTCACTCATGATATCTAGGCTTTGGCTGTCTAACTCTTTAAAAAGAAAAAAATGATGCTAAAGTCTTGTTACATGGTCTTGTGTATTCATGATCTGTACCTCTTAATTGGGACTTGTCTGCATGAACTTGTCTGTGCCAGCGGGGCTGGGCAAAAGCAAGAGACTGTTTAGAAAAGGAAAGCATGATCAACATTGCCTCAGGCTGCAGAGGACCAAGTAAGATGGTAATGTCTGATAGATTTAATGTCATGGAAATTTTTAGTGACCTTTGTGAGCCATTTAAGTACAGTCATTTATGTGGGTTATCTAAAGAGAAGCCACTTTTGAGGTGGGTAAGGAATGAGTGAGGGTATCATAATGGAGACGAGTGGAGACAATTCTGAAAATTTTGACTAGGAAGGAAAAGTAGAGTGGGGCACTACAGATAAGGGTAAATAAGTTTTATAGGTATAGAAAGGAACTGATTCAATCTAGAGTATCTAAGAAAACTCGCTTTGGGAATGTCATATTTCGACTAGCAATTTAGACCCCAAAATGTGAATTATAAAATGTAAATTATAACCCTTGGTAGCATAGTAACCAATGTAATTTGTGTTATCTAAGTTACATCCCGCCTAACATGCTCTTGAAACCTACATCAACATGGCCAAAAAACGAATCATCTATTCCTGGTGCAGGATGCAGCTCAAGCATGAGTTCCTCTATTAAGTATTTCCTGGACATCTCTGTAGAAAGATCACTCCCTGGTGCCCTGCTGTGCCCTGCACAGGCTTCCATCTAGCCAACATTACTAGAATTACTTGATTCTCTGTCCATCTTTTATATGAGGAAGTTGTTTGTTAAGAATGTCTGTTTTATTCTTCCTTGACTTCTATATATTAGGAGGTTCCTGGTATCTATTAAGTGGCTTGTGTATCTGTTTTAGAAATGGATGGATGGATGGATGGATGGATAGATGGATGGATGAAAAAATGGGTGAGCGAACAAATGCGTAAATGAAGTTGAATCATCACAGCCTGCTGAGATATTGTACCCCTTTTTTATTGTGTCCAAATTAACAATGGTGTACATTTACAAACCAGCAACTTCTCTGAAGAACTAGAAAACAGAAGGGGATTAAACTAGCAGAGTTTATTCCAGTGCACTGTTAAAAGGTGAGAAACCTTTCATCACAGATTTTTAGTGCAATTACGCTCCCATTATTGTTTTCTTCAGAAAAATAAATAGCCCAAAAACTCTAAGTCCTAGGCTTTTTATTTTATTAACATCTTTTTCTCTATATGTTTCTTAAACATGGATTTCATTTTTAGGTGTAAATTTATGCTATATCGTAAACAATTCCCCTTGTTTCCAGTGGCATAAAAGCAATATTATTTCTACTTCCATACACTGGGTACTGTACTGAGTCCTCTCTGTAGGATAGCTCCCTTGATCATTTAATAGTATTGTGAATAAAGAAATGGAGCAATAGTAAGTTTAAAACAATTGTTCAAGTTCACGCAGTTAGTAAGTGGTAGAACCAGGATTTGTCAATAAACATTCTGCTTCCAGAGTATAACTTTTTATATCTGCATTTTATTGAGAGATTGCCATTTTTTTTAATGAAAGGTGGTAGAGAAAAAAATGTATAAATAAAAAGCTAGTTTTGGGCCGGGTGCAGTGGCTCAGGCCTGTAATCCCAGCACTTTGGGAGGCTGAGGTAGGCGGATCACAAGGTCAGGAGTTTGAGACCAGCCCGGATAACATAGTGAAACCCCATCTCTACTAAAAATACAAAAAAAAAAAAAAAAAAAAAGCAGGGCGTGGTGGCTGGTACCTGCAATAATTCCAGCTACTTAGAAGGCTGAGGCAGGAGAATGGCTTGAACCTGGGAGGCAGAGGTTGCCATGAGCCGATATCATGCCACGGTACTCCAGCCCTGGCAACAATGCAAGACTCCGTATCAAAAAAAAGCTAGTTTCAATTAAACTTTGCCAAAGCAAATCAAATATTTGTACGGCACAGGATTATCCAAGAAGCAATCTCACATGCATCTTGCCTCCACAAGTTTATGTTTATAATCCAGTATATTGTAGACTATGCATATATTGAGTGTACTACATAACCGTATGTTTGTCCATAGGTATTAGATTTTTATTCTTTTCATATCAATTAATGATTGATTCAGTTATCCCTTTTATTATGCCTGCACAGTCTAGAAGAACAAAGTAGAAACTAACTTTGCATGCAACATAACTATTTCTAATTACGTAACGATGATAGCTCTAAGAGCATTCACTTGATTATGAACGTTTTCACTCAATGTTCCATTGTGATAATTTCCACACTTTAATCGAATTTTATTTCATAAAGACCATGGCACAAAATTCCTAGGAAATATAACTGTTGTTGGCATGTCACTGTCACCATCATCAAATGAAATGAAACATACTAAGAACAGTGAATACCACACTGTCACTGTTTCAAGGGCCTATATTTAGCACCTCTCTAGCATTTGCAGTATCCATTAGCTTCCAAGGTTTAGGAACTCTGAGTTCTTGGATTCCATTGCTTTGGTGAGCATTCTTACAAACTCTACAATACCAAAAAGATATTCTGATTTCAATTTCCTCAAGAACATTCCCTGTGGAGCTGACTTGTGCTCTGTTTAGTCTCGGCTTCAATGTGATTGTTTCTTCTGGCAGGTTGTGCTTAAAACAAACCTTACTTTATATTTTCTTTTAATTCTGAAACATTTAGTCTTTGGAGAAGATGTAAAATCAGTTCCTAATGGAATTGTGGAAATTGTGAAATCCTGAAAAGCATTTACTTTAAATGGAAGAGAAATAAAATGCTCATTAAGTGATCACCAGCAAGAAGATCCACACAACCATATTTTATTTTTATAAGGAGTTCTGTTCCTTTGAGCATATATTATGATCTAGGTTCTTTGCTAGATAAGTTTACATACATTATTTGCATAAACAATGAAGATATCCTTATTTTCATTTTACAGATGAAGAAAAGGTTTAGCAAGATCATCTAACTCAAGAGCTAGGTAGAATTAGAAACCAAGTAGGGCTAGTTTCAAAGCCCATATTTATTTATTTTTAACTATATTATATTTCTCTCCTTTTCAAATATATACCAAGTCCTGATTTCCATCAAATTGAAAGAACAATTGATGGGAACAGAAATAGCCTCTGAGCAAAGGACCTACATTTTCACATTCAAATGGCCAGGAGGCAGCAGATATAAGATTCACAAATCCAGAAAGAAAGATAAACTGCTAATAGCCGCAGGTAGAAGAAAGTCCTCATATCAGGGTGAAAGAGCTATCACCAATGCAACACATAACGAAAGGGACTTCTATATTATGATATTATGATAAAAGAAAAGACATCATAAAATAGTGTAGTTAAACACAAGGATTAAAGCTAAACTAACATGAAAAGGAGGCAAATAATCAATGGGACTTGTCATTGGTGGGGGCCATGTCAGCGGAGATAATGAGCATTCAAGGCTAAATCTGAGACAGCTTTTGGGAGGGTCCCTGGGCTCTGAGAATCTCAGCACTGACCGGAAGTCCAAGATCAGAGGCCAAGGTTAATGAGAAAACACAGGTTTTTCTGGTTGACATCATCATGTTCTCACCCTCTTGTGAATTGCAGCCTAAATATACAAATCTGGAATTTGGCATAAGGCACAAACACATCTTGACTTGTATGACTAATTCCCATACAGTTTACTCAACTCAGACTGTCAGAATTAACTAACTAATGTAGAATGCCACAGAAATTGCATCTGATTTTTCTTTGGCTGCAAATTTACTAGAAGTTCATGTTCTCACTATTCCTTAGAATTTGGGAGTCCAGAAAAACACAGGCCTAAATCAATTTCTAAGACAAAAATTTAATTTAGCAATTAGAGTAAAATACTCTGGTAACAAAATTGTATTCTGCTGGTGTATGGTAGATCACTAGACAGAATTATTTAAAACAGTCCCATTTCAAATAATAATAAACAGTAAAATAATAACTACTATAAATTTTTGAGTAGTTTATACATATAAAGGTTTTAATTTTTATAGCAATTCTGTTATCCCTTAATAATTTAGTTATTTTAGTTGTGGAAACTGGGAAATTTATGAAATTAAGTACTCTGCAGTAGCTAATTCAAGCTATGCATACATAGGTTGATTGATTTTAATATTTGCTCTTTGTAAAAATCATAATATCTCTATTGTTCCCATAATCCAAGTATAAGAATCCATTATACCACTCCCCTTTGTAGTACTCAGGGCATATATTATTCATTAGTTATATTTCTAGTTGGCCTCAGAATCCTTCTTAACAAAACATACCAGTATCTAATCCAGTTAATCACAGTTTGCTATCCCCAACACAAACACTCAACATTAGGGCATCCTAAACTCTATTCCCAGTGATCATCAGTCAGGCTAAAAGATGCATAGAAATCCTAAGTTTTGGAAGACAGATAGTAGAATAATGCTGACAGTTTCCTTATACCAAATCATTTGGCTAAGTGTTAGAATTCAGTGAGAGGACTAAAAAAGACATCTAATTTGTCTGTCAAATATTGCCCAGTTATGAAGATAACTTGAGACCTACATTTGTACCTCAATAAATGGGAGACTTTCATTCCTGGACATTCTGCAACAGCCTATGTTGACCTGGTAAATCTACTTCCTGAGATTTGCTCATGATTCCAATGTGATTGAATGCCTTGAGACGATATAGCTCTCTCATAGCTATTCTTCCTTGTCGATATGTCTTAGACAGGAGTTTGCGGAGTGACCTAATCACTATAAACCCAAACATTCTGTAGAAAACACAGCAACAAATAACCCTAAAAGGAAGCTGGAGAAGGTGCTCTGATCACAGCCTCAGAGAACTGGAGTTAGTCCCTTCAAATTCATGGGCTTGTTTGACTTAAATTGTAAAGATTATTTTGTGCTTTTGAAAGGACGTTAATCCCAAAGGAAGAACAAACAGAATGAGTCAAATTGCTTTGAGCAGGCATGCCTGCTGAGAGAGGAGAGAAATTCTGTAAGAAGCACGGCTTCTGAAATTGGCCCTGCATTTTCCTGAATGATTCTGATCTGTATTGCATATAGTTTTCAAAAGTCATTATGCCTTCCAAGTGCCAAATATTTGCTTCCCATGTTATCAATGTCATTATGATCTTTTCTTGCCTATTTATAGAATTTAATGTCCTTCTTATAAGCAAAGATAAGAAAACTGGTTTTTAAAATTTTGTAAATTTATGTTGTTCTTCAACTGTTCTCTGCCCTTCAAGGTTCAGCTGAAAGGCCCTGCCATCCCCCAGCCTACCACAACCCTATCCACTTAGCATGATAGCCAGTATTCTCTTTCGCAGACTTCTACAGAATATTCTAAGTGCTTAAGAACACAGGCTTTATCATCGGAAACCTGCATCCAAATTCCAGTGTTTTCATGTCCAGAGGAAATTAACAGCTATTTCAGTCTTCCTTCTATAAAGTTCCAGGATTTCTGTAAGGCTTACAGGGAGAAACACTTAACAGAGTAAAAACTAAATTATAGTAACTATCTTTAATGTCTTTTCTACTCATTATTATGTTATCCAAATGATCTGAAATAATGGAATGTATTTTATTAAATTTAATTTTATTAGCATTATTGTTTAAATCATTGATCAGTATGTCTCTTATGGTTCTTACATTTTGTTTACTAGTAATTTGATTCTGGATTAAGCTTTTGAAGGGGAGTATTTATGGGATCCTCTTAATTTTTTCCATGGTGTCTAATAAAGAGTTTTGAAAATTATAGGCACCCAAGTGCTTTTGAGTGAATGAATGAATGAAGGAATGAAAAAATAAGCCATTGTTGTTTTGGAAGCTAATCCAGAGAGAAGAAATGAAAATGACAAACTATATTTGATGTCACTAATACCATTAGGAACCTGTTTTCAATGTGCTCATTGTGAGGTGGCAGGCATAGGAGACAATATTGAAAAGAGAGAGAAATAACAAAAAGAAAGGGATGGAAGGAAGGAGGCTTGAAGGGAGGGACACTAAGAGGGAGACAATTTGGAGAAATAATCATATCCACGTGACTCACTTGACCTCCATAAAACTGTTACTGAGACAGCCTGTAAGTAGCACCAAAAATGCCCCGAAGCCATCAAATACCCACTCTTAAATGATCTCATGGTACCTCATAGAAGTATTTGTCTTTTAAACTGGAAAGTGATCAACCAAGAGTGTGGCATTATCTGACAAAATACTGTATGAGAGAGACTAGCTCGGTGCCTAATACATAGTAGGTACTCAAAATATCATAGCTGACTTGGAATCTGGGACGTGAATATTTAATATTATTTATGTTCCGTGGAAAAAATAGAGTCACACCAATTCACTTCCTCCCTTTTCAGCTTCTTCTCAGTTCGTTACCTGTTTGGTCACCTCTTCTATCTTGGCTACTCTCATCTTTCATTCCTCTCAGATTTACTTCTTGGCTCACTCGTCCTTTCTCACAAACATTCATCAAATATTTATTGGTTATTCACTGTCTTGAATACACTGGGTAAGTTTCAATAAAGGTAAATGTGATATTAAGCCCTTTAAAGCAAGGTAAAGCAACAGTGAGAGAATAAGCTCTTTTTTTTTTTTTTTTTTAAATTGTTGTTCTTGCCAGCTTCTCCTTTGGAATACCCATTTTCTCTTATTTAATAAAATGAAATTATCTTTCCTAACCATCAACTAAAAACAAATGCAATATTCCAATACTGTCACATAGTAATAAAAAGACACAGGGAGACCTCAATTTGTTCTTTCCCGAATATTTTCAGAGTTTGCAACCCACTTCTTTCAGCAAGGAGTCATATGTGATGTTTAACTAATAATATCAGATATGATGACTGATGCTTTTTTATCAAAAGGTAATATGTTCTACTATTCACATGAACAAGAATCATGGCCACTCGGTTTTATAACTGGCTTTCTTGTTTATTTGCTGTGCTTTCACCAACTATTCCAGCCAAAGTTTGAGATGGCATATTAGCACTGGGGAAATCTTGATAATAACTGTTTATGGCAGTCTTGCTTGTAGCTTCAGAATTCCATTAGTCTAACCTAAATTTTAGTTGGTTACTTTTTTTCAGATATCCTAGCTAAATCTTAAGCGCTGCACTGTTCAACACAGAAATATCCTTTCTTCTCTACCTTTGTAGATAAGCCCACAGTCAGTCCCTCAAACTGCCATGTTACATAAACAACCTTTCAATGGCTGCTGCCACAGGCCAGGGAGTTGCTTTGGATTTTATTTTTGTATTTTAAAAATTTTGCCTTCCATTGAATTGCCCTTAGCTACATTTTCATTTAGCTAGTCTGAGCTGGGTCTCAACTGAATGATAAATTCCAATGATAGATCTAAGCATTACAGAATTGTTTCAAGCAACTTGGACTCTCCTATCACATTTCAGAGTATTATATGGTTGAAAGACATCTTAAGTCCTTCCCTGATAATGAAAGAATATGGTAAGGTAAATCTTCTGACAAAAAAAGTATTTTTATTTTAAATAAGTCATACATTCAGAAAGCCTAAGCAAATAGATTCCATCAGTTAAAAAAAAAATCCTATATTTTTGGTACATGGGAAGCAAATTTGATTGGCGTGAAACAAATTATGTTATTCATTATGTTTCTGGAAAGGTAAAGGCTGTACAATTGGTAAATTAAAAGTGATTATTTCAATAATGAGATATTTCAGATAAGCAGGCTTTAATCTGCTGAAGGAAATGGCAGGGCATACCTCAAGGGGAGAGTTTAGGAAAGCTGGCTGACCCTCAAAGAAATCTGTGATACCAAGAGCACAAGCATACATCACAGATAAAGTGGGTAGAAAGGAAACCAAAGGCAACAGAACAATAGAGCTGCATATATTTGGAATACAAACACAAACACACACATTTTCTAGAAGAATCCAGACTAAGAATGAGAAAAGAAATACAAAAACAAAACAACCAAACAAAAAAATCATGTATATTTTTGGTGCCATGGATTAGAAAATATCAAGACTACACATCAAACTTAATATGATGAAGTGAGGGAAAGAAAAAGCAGAGATTTAATTGATTAATTTACTGGTTCACTGGCCAGGTATTGAAAACATGGAAAGAAATGGGAAAAGGAATGTAAAATGAAAGTTGGGTACCTGGAGTATGTTTAATGAACTGGCCAACCAATGAAAACTATGAGATGGCAGTGAAAACCTCTATCATGCCAAATGTGTGACATCACTGAGGCCAGACTCAGAAGGTGAGAATCAACCACAGTAAGTCTAACTGTTGGACCAGTTTTGGAAGAAAAAAGAGTAACGTAAAGGATGTAAGCCACATTCGGTGGATTACTAGCAAAGATATGGTTAAAAGATGCATAATTACATAGAAATCTGACAAAATAAAGAAGAGCTGAATCTTGGACAATTGGCAGGTTGGTTTGTTTTTAGTTTTGTCCATTTAATTTAGAAGCCAGAAAGACTGGCTAAGTATGTTGAAAATCTAACAACTTAGGAAAGATGTATACAACCTAGAAAATAGCCAAAGCAGAGAAACAGACATGATTAAAGATAGGCAAATAAGAAAAAGGGGAAAGCTAAAGGTACTGGCAACGTTTTTGTGAAGAGACTCAGGGTGACTTAATTGCCTTCAAATATTTAAAAACTAACATAGAAAGAATGGTGAACAGATGTTCTTTATTACCACTTAAGACAGAAAAAGCTGCCAGTGGACTGAAAGGATAGTTGCAGTCACATCTGGAAGAAAGGACACATTTTCAGGTCCTTTAATAGAAATGAAAATCAAGGGTTAATCTTTTTTAGGAAAATGAACCTCTAACTCTCATATTGCAATTTTGTAGTTGTACAAAATTAGAACAAGTTAGAACTGGATGAAACCTCAGCAATCAAGTAATCTATTTCCTGAGCAGAAGATAAACTTTTTTTTTTTTTTGAAAGGGCCAGATGATTAATATTTAAGGATTTGTGAGATATTAGTTCTATACACAACTGCTAAGTCTACCATTGTAGTGTGAAAGCAGCCATAGACAATATATAACCAAATGGGCATACCTATGTTCCAATAAGGCGTTACTTTCTAAAATAGTCATCAGCCAGATTTAACTCTCTGGCACCAGATGTTAGCTGACCCTGGTCCAGAAAGCACTGGCTCTCAAACTTTAGTGAGAATCAGAAATGCCTGGAGGGCTTGTTAAGACACAGACTGCTGATGTCTTCCTACTCCTACTTCAAGTTTTGATTTTTGAGTGGGAGCTGCTAATTTGCATCACTTACTAATTCCTAGGTAATACTGATGCTATTGGTACAGGATCCACACGTCGAAAATACTGAGCCAGAGAATGAAAATGATAAACCTAAGGTCTGGATAAGGATGTGTATATCTACGCTTACTTAGCAGAATTCTGTGACAACCCCCAAGATTTCCTGCTTCCTGCTGTACATATCCTGTATCATCTCTAGGACTAAGAACTTTGTGGATATTACTTTTGTGATTAGGTTATGCTATATGATACAGTTGACTTCAAAAAGAAGAGATTTGCCTGTAATACCAGCACTTTGGGAAGCCGAGTTGAGTGGATTACAAGGTCAGGGGATCGAGACCATCCTGGCTAACATGGTGAAACTCCGTCTCTACTAAATATACAAAAAATCAGCCTGTTGTGGTGACGCATGCCTGTACTCCCTGCTACTCGGGAGGCTGGGGCAGGAGAATCGCTTGAACCTGGGAGGTGGAAGTTGCAGTGAGCCGATATTGTGCCACTGCACTCCAGCCTTGGTGACAGAGTGAGACTCTGTTTCAAAAAAAAAAAAAAGGAGATTGTTCAGATGGGCCTGAACTAAGCACATAAGCTGCTCAAAAGCAAAGAGCATTCTCCAGCCAGATACAGAAGCAGCAGAAGGACTCAAGGTGTCCTTACTGGCATGAAGATGGAGGCCACATGTAAAGGAATGCAGGTGGCCTCTAGGAGCTGAGTAGCCCCAGAACAATGGTTAGCAAGGAAAGGGAGGCCTGCATTCTACAATCATAGGAACTAAATTCTGCCAACAAGAACGAGTTTGAGAAACAGAGTTTTAACCTAGAGTCTCCTGATGAAGACTCAGTCCAGCCAATATCTTCATTTCAGCCCTATGATACCCCGAACAGAGAACATAGCCACATCTGTGCTGGACTTCTGACCTACAGAACTATAAGCTACTAAATGTGTGATGTTTTAAGCCAACAAGTTTCTGGTAATTAATTATGCAGAAATAGAACTCTGACACTGTGAGTGTGGTATATGTCCTGTCTTAGAGCTAAAGCTCCCCAGTTGAACTGGTTACATATATTCACTGCCAAACATCACTATCTCCTCTTCCGACTTTCAGGCACGTTCTCTCTACTCCTGGCCTGTTTAGTTTATAAAGTGCCATGTTTAGAAATTTTCTCTGTTTAAATGAAAACATTTTCCCACTCCTGACTCTCTTCTGGTTAGAGACTCAGGGAAATGAAGGTAATAACTATCTCGTATGTTTGACAAACTTCACCGTACTAAATCCATAAATGGCTAACTGTTCTTTCTTTCTTTCCAAGTAGCTTGACATTCTTTAGCATCAACTGTGAGCCAGACAAGACCATTTCAGTAACAGAACCTTTTAAAAAATATTTAATAAGCCCAAACTCATAAAAAGTTCAAAAAATACCCTCAATAGTTAAGTATTATAAGCTCACATTAATTTTAAAGCATTACATTTTCTGACATTTAAAAAGTCTCTGACATGGCATATCCATAGTTTGATTTTTCTAATGTTCTTATAAAGGTCATGTTTATGGTATAATAAGCACACATTTGCAAGGGTTATTAATCAGAGGAAAGCTGGGTGGCAAACAGATTTCCAAAGAATTTTCCATTTTTATTCTGAAGAGATTATCTAGTTAAGAATATCACATTTTTAAGAGCCTCGTTGGAAAAAAATTAACGATTAATTTTGTTCAAAGGGATGTCTTCATCTTAAATGAAACTGGAGTGCTTCTTAGGAAAATAAATGACAGGGATGCATTTTACTAGTTCAGCAAACTTGTACAGCAATTTGGAAAATTCTGATTTTTAAGCTAATGCTTTAGAGCAGGTACACTGTCAGTTAACAAAGAAACTGATGGGCTCCATAAGCTTTATTAAGAATCCAGTGGTTATTGGCAATAAGTGTTTCTAACTTGTGATGAAAGGAATATACCTTTTTAACACTAAGAAAAAAATACTGCAAAATCCTGGTCTATACAGGTGTTATGGCTTCTTATCTCCTTTCTATTTTGTCTCAGCAACAGAGAAATAGATTTCCTCTTGTTGAATGAAGAAAAGGAGATTTGTCTTAATGTTCAAGAAATGCCAAGAAGAGGAGTGACCCTGAAGACTTGATGGCTACTGGCTGTTTAGAAACATTACTTGCCCTGGTGACAAGAATTCAACTTACCCTTGAAACATAAGCACACTTTCAAAATATTAAGCTTAACAAAAAGAAACAAACACAATATGGTACAGCCTAAGAGTTCATAAAACACAGCAGAAGTGGCAGACTTGCAGTATTTGATATTCAAATCTCTCTTCGGTTTTTCCCTATGAGTTTCCTGAGCTTTGTCTGTGATTAACTTTACATATCAAACAGACAAGCAGTACACGCAGTCTTGCTCCAACAAGAGGAAGTACTGGCGCCGAAGAGCTGCTTCACCTGATGGATGTTGAAACCAAACGGTCTAGCCAACTCTCAAGGGCTCTGAATAGCATGGCTCATAAAAAGACAAAGTACAAACCCATTAGAAAATAATGAAATTAGTAATTGGCATTACCTAATTATCCCAGAATTCTGAAAAACCTTTGTATGGAGCAATACATCTGCCTCTCTTAATTTAGAAAATGAAGTGCTGGAGGTACAAATGATTAGCTACCCTGAGGTTTTGGCCAAGAAACACAGTAAAGTAATAAGCCAAGCATGAAAGCGAGACAGGTGAATTCTCCCAGGCAATAATTCCTCAACTGAGACAATCAGAGCAGGGAGAATGGGTGAACCGGGAAAGGGGAAAGAGAACGATGGTGAAAACTGAGGGGCAAGAAGGTTTGGCAGTAACAGATGTCCAGCCTGGCGCTCCCAAAAAATGAGAGACAAAAGCAAATTGAAACAGTCTAGGCTTTTATGTGACCTACATAAGAATGATAAAGATAAACAATAGAGAAAAAAGAAATAGTAGCACAATTGAAATTTAAAAGTAACCTTTTTTAATGTCAGATGATTTGTTAGTTGTAAATATTTTACGAAAGTGTACAAATGTGTACTCAAATTAAAATGTTTTATTTCTAAACCTCTTCACTGGTATAACACCAAATTATTATTGTATTCGGATTTTTAGGTTGCTATAATTATTTTTGGCAAGTGCAGATGACACATAGGCATAAAAAGGTATAAATATTGTACTTTGTTCCCTAGCCATGTAATTGAAAAAAAAAATCCCATTTGTAGTTGCTATGAGAAACTGTATGAAATGCATCAGTGTATAGAGCAACACTGAACTATTGCAATATAATGTGAGCCACAGAAATGAGTCACACATGCATTTTTAAATTTCCTAGTAGCCACATCAAAAAAAGTAAAAAGAGGTAAAATTAATTTAATAATATATTTTATTCAACACAAACAAAGGCAAATAAGAATAATGCAATATTTCACACTCTTTTTTCATGTACAAAGCCTTTGAAAACCAGTGTGTTTTGCACTTACATACAGCGCACCTCAATCAGGACTAGCTAATTTTAAGTGTGGTAGCCACATGTGGCTAGTGGCTATTGTGTTTGGCAGTGCAGACATAGAACTTAATATGCAATACATTTTAGTTTAAAGAATATTTTAATATGAAATTGAAATCAGTTATAGATTCAAGGTTTAATTGTCACAAAATACTTTTTTTTCAATAACTATGGGATCTTGCCTTTATGTTTTTGGTCATCCCCTGGGAAAAGTTAAATAGAGCCATTAATACTTACTGATTCTCCCATCCCAAAAGGGAGCCTATTTTTCCATCCTGTGAGTTACCACTGGCCTCATAACTTGTCTTGGCCAATGGAATGTGGCATAAGAGACACCATTTGCTTTCCAGGGCCTAGACCTCGAGACCTTGCAGTTCCTGCCCTGGCTCTCTGGTAATACTGTCTGAAGAACAATAGGTAAGGAACCCAGTCCAGCTTCTGGGAGAGTAAGAGGTTATACAAATGGAGAACCTGGATCCACAGTCAAGAGCCAGCACCAACCTCCAGAAACATGAGTGAGGTTATCTTAGACCTAATAACCCAGATGACCCTCCAGATAAATGCTGCTATATGAATGAGCCACACAAAATAAGTAGAGGAAGTGCTCAAACTCAAAATATATTATGAAAAATAACATTGTTATTATGTAAGCCAGATGCTTTTGGAGCACATTTGTTATATAGCAATAGACAATACAACAAACATGTGTAACTCATAATTTTTTTAATTAATAGACTCATTGTTTGGAGCAGTTTTATCTTCATACCAACATTGCACAGGAAAGTACAGAGATTTCCCATATACCCTCTGCCCCTACACGTCTAGCGATTCCCATTATCAACGACTCCCACCAGAGTGGTTCATTTGTTACAACTGGATGAACCTATATCGACACATTATTATCGCCCAGGATTCATGGTTTACATTAAGGTTCACTCTTGGCGTTGTACATTCCCTGGGTTTTGATAAATGCATAATGACATATACGGTATCATACAGAATAGTTTTATTGCCCTAAACATCCGCATAATATGTTTTGACTAAGGCAAAAAGTGGATCTAAATTCATGGGAAATAAATACAAAAAGAAAAAATGATGATTGACCAATGAGATCATGTACAATTTTGATTTGTTTCATTTGAGAATAACTTAATGGCTTACTAAAGCTATATAATTATTGTAGAAAAGTTAGAGAATATAAACAACAAACACGTTTTTTTTAAGACAGAGTCTTGCTCTGTCACTCAGGATTGGAATGCAGTTGCGTGATCATAGCTCACTGCAAGCTTGAGCTCCTAAGCTCAAGCGATCCTCCCACCTCAGCCTCCCATAGTGTTGGGATTACAGGGATGGCCAGAAAAAATTTTTTAAAAATCATGGCAATTTCAGTACCATAAACCACCTCTACTATTTTTGGTGTCTCTACTGCTTTGCTTATTTTTTTTAAACTATGTATTTGAGGGGAGCAAACACAATAGTTTACAAAAGCATAAGTGCTCGAAACCATCTTTGTTCTGTTGGAATAACTGTACATCTTAACAAATATACTTCTGAAACATAATTTTAAATTCTGACAAGTATTTTATTTTAGGGATATACCATAACTAGTTTAAGCAATTCCCTATCATTGGTGATTATTGATATGTCCAATATATATTACAAATAAAGCTGACATATAGCAATTTTATAATCATAAATAAGTTATTTCAAATGAAACAAAATTTAATGGTAATCAATACTTTAGGAAAGGGAAAGATAATGAATACTATGAAACACATAATCACGTTATTAATTATCTTTATATAACAAAACTTAGAAAACAAGTCTTTATCACAGCTAGACATCAGTTACATTCTTTATGGATCTCAGCTCCTTTAGGCAGTTTTATCAATGTATTTATTCCTATGGTGCATGGATATCCAATAAATTGTATTTTAAATCTATGAATTCTTCTATAAACTATCGTCATCTGATGAAATCCTAATATGCATTTAATTAACAACTCCAGGAATACAACATGAAAACTAAATACCAAGCTATGTAATTTTTAAAATGACACAAAGAAAAATTTCTCAGTTCCTACTCAACAGCTTTGTATTATACCATATGTTTAGAAAATCAATTAAGAGCACACCAGGATATCTGAAAATAGTATCTGTATGCTATGAAATTATTATAATGTGTTTGTGTTTCCAACAACACACTACAATATGTATAGAGAGACAGTCCTTAGCCAAGAAGGTTGCCATCTAGTTAAATAAGTAAGCCAAGAAAACATTCTCAGTGATAAAGAAAGATTACTTGAATATACATATCACACATAATTCTTACGGTGAGACTTGCAATCTCAACATCTAAAGATTTTTCTGATGTAAAACATCTCTCTTGTCCCACTTTATTGAAGCAAAAAAATAGTATTCTATTTAAAGACTAACAGTGGCATCTCAGTGCAGTTAAGCCAAGCTGCCTCTGCTCTAATAAAACACAGTACTATAACAATAGAGGCCAGAGAGAGAGTATTTTGTGGTTTACCTTGTACTGACCAGAGGACACGATCACAAACTTTAATGGATCACTAATAGTCACTGGAGAGGTGTGCTCTGTTGCAGGGCAGCATAAACTCGATTCAACTTACAATACCTGCACTAACTGTTGCTCAAAATGACCCATTTCCCTTTTCTTCCGTGCTCACCAAAGAACCTGCAGATTGATCGGGTGTCTTTAGCAACTTGAAAAGGGTGGACTTGAGGAAAAGCTATAAATACAAGAGTCACTGGAAATTCTATATAGACTCAATAGACTCAACTACACATTAGTAATTAGACACTTAGGTTTAGACCTCATATGCATTTAGTTCACAGGTATCAATCTTTAAAAACCTGCTTGCTTCTTAATAATAGTACAGATTATGGAGGTCAGTCAGGTAGCTATCTGAGGTTAATCCATATATAAGAAGCTCTAAAGCAGTGATTCTTAAACATCATCAGGAACACCTGTAGGGCATATTACCACACATTTCTTGGCCTTACCACCTGAGAATTTCATTTCTAAGAATTGCCCAGGCAATACTGATGCTACTGATTTGGAGACCTTAATTCGAGAATCACTGCTCAAAAATATTCTTAGATTAAATTGGGAATATCTTCCAAGAAGGGTCAAAAATCCCCCCCCCCAAAAAAAAGGTAACAAATGGTTGCCAATGGGAAATATAGAAATAAGGAATAGTAATATATTTTATATGAGACTTTACAACTCTGTTAATGAGTGTGAATAAAACACTAATATTTTTGAGTGACAGACTGAAATTAAAGATAAGAAATATGTTAAAATGTATGGTATGCATTTTATAAAAAATCCTTTAGGCATAAAATATATATATAATTTGTATAAATATAACATATTTTAGTAAAAAATTCATTTTTTCTTGTTCCCACTAAAAAAACATACTTTTAATGAATAAAAAATATGTACACATTTAAAAATAAATGTGTATTTGATTTTGTTGTATTTGTGCATATATACATATATACATCCATACACACACACACATACACATATTCCTATACATCCACATAGACACATATACATCCATAAAACAAAAAAAGAATATTGATTTGAAGGGGCACTAAATCTGCAAGCTATCTGGGATGCATACGTAATCAATACAACCTCGCCTAGGAGTCCTTCTACTATCTGAGCCTGCAGACTCACAGTGCCACATCAAAGTTTGAACACTAAGTAAAGTTCTGATTAGATGGTTAACATGTCAACCTTGCAGAAAGCACAGGCTGAGCTTCACCCAGCTTCACGTCTTAATTTTGCGTTCTCCTAGTCATCATCCTGTGACCTTCTGCTCATGTCCTCATATACTTTGACAATGTTGGCATCAAAACAGAGTCCTCTTTCTCTATCTTCCACTGTATATAACACCTACCTTGAAGACCCATGGACTTCTCTCTAGGCTCTACTCCAGTGGTTCTCCAAGTTTGATCCCCAGGCCAGCAGCATCGACATCAAATGGGAATGTATTAGATATTTCAATTCACTGGCCCTACCCTAGACCTATGGAATCAGAAACTCTGGATATTAGGCCTAACAATATGTGGTTTAAAGAGTCTCAGATGATTCCGATGCACGATGATGTTTGAGACCACTGCTCCACGTCATCATTCACATCCACTTGCCATCATTTTGTGCACCTACTTGATCAATATCTAAAACTCTTCCTCCTTCAAAATCTTGGACCGCTGGCATTCTACCCTCTGATGGCCATCTCTGTTTATTGCCTTTTCCCTTATTAAAATCTGAGGTCCCTGAATGTTGTCCAGTCTCTTCTTGGTCTCTCAACCCCTCCTTTTTTCCTTTCTTTCCTCTCCAGCCTGGACCACATGGTCAAACAATTAAATTGTATTCTCATGAGCACCCTCAATTCCCTCAACTCTTTAACTTTTGACCACAACTGTGTTGCCAATGCCATACCGTAAATCAATCCAACTGCCTGTTTCTCCAGGTTGTTTCTGTGTTGCCAAGTACCGCTAGAGAAAATGACATAGCCACGCTCGCTAGCTCCATTACAAATTTATCACATCTAACCTTAGCTGCCTCCTCTCTGCTACTTGGTAATTATTTTATTCTTCCCCAGTCTACTTCCTTTCCCACCCACAGCAGTTGTTCCACAGTTTTGTAACTTTCCCCATACCTCCAACCTCACCCTCAACCTCCACATTCATTCACCAAAAGATACAAGTCACCAGTCAGACACTCCTTAAATTTCCTCCCCCTTTACCCCAGAATTTACTCAAATATTTGTGCACATCCTTTTCTCCTTTCTTTCTTCTAAGAAGTGGTATCTTGATTTCCTTTCTTTGGCAAGCCACCCGCCTCTTTTTCCTTTGATCACACATCCACAAATATTGTGTCTGGCTATTTGATGATTCTGATCATCATTGCTATAAAACTGCATTATTTGTATTCACTGACCACCTTAATTGTTGCAATACTGTTAAGTGATAACGTATGTAAACATAAAATTTACTATTTAAAAATGTTAAGTGGACCACATAAAAAATGTTAGTGGTATTAAGTATATTCATACTGCCACGCAGCCCTCACCACTATTCAAATCCAGCATGCTTGCATCATCTAAAAGTGAAATTCTGTACCCATGATACAATAACTCCCCATTCTTCCCTCCCCCAATGCCTGGTAACCACGATCCTATTTTAGGTCTCTGTGAATTTGACTATTCTAAATATCTCCTGTATGGGGAATCACACAATATTTGTACTTTTGTCTTTACCTTATTCCACTTAGCATAATGCTTTCAAGATCCATCCATGTCATAGCACATATCACAATTTCATTATTTTTAAGGCTGAATAATATTCCACTGCACATATATATTAGAATTTATTTATCTATTCATCTGTCAATGAAGATTTGGGTTGTTTCCTCTCACAGTACTTTTCTGGGTGGTGGACATTTTTAATCACATTTTTGGACAAAGACCCTGAGGTTTAGGGAGGTTAAGGAACTTGCTCATATTCACACAGCTGTTAAGCAACTGGAGAAACTGGATCTGAAACTTTTGGCTTTGTATTTCCGGCTTTTACCGCTACATCCCTGTCTATCTCCCACACTCCCACTTTGCTGGAGTTTCTAATACATCTATTTCCTACCCTCAGTGAACCTGACTTTCTCTTTCACCAATCACTCCTTTCTAAAATCATGCTCAGTTCTGTCCAACCCTAAAATAATGATTTGATTTCTCAGTTTATCCTTTTCTCCTTTCTTTTTTTGAAATGAAGTCTCGCTCTGTCACCCAGGCTGGAGTGCAGTGGCTCGATCTTGGTTCACTGCCACCTCCACCTCCTGCCGCAGCCTGCCAAGTAGCTGGAATTACAGGCATGCGCCAGCACACCTGGCTAATTTTTGTATTTTTAGTAGAGATGGGGTTTCACCATGTTGGTCAGGCTGGTCTTGAACTCCTGATCTTGTGATCTGCCTGCCTCGGCCTCCCAAAGTCCTGGATTACAGGCATGAGCCACTGCGTCTAGCTTGATTTCTCAGTTTTGATTACTTCCCAAACTCTCCTATATTTGGCCATTAAAACTCATTGATGATGTCCTAAATGCTTCTTAACCCTCTTCTTCCTACTCAACACTGGTCATTTTGTGCCTTCACAGCCCAGCACAAGTGTATTTTTCCAGCTTGAACTGCTGATGACACCCTTGCTTCACTCTATACAGAATGCTACAGGCACACAGGACCCCAATCCCTCCCAAAGAGTGTATGTCTTTGCTCTTCTTCCTATATTCTCCTTAGAATGTCTTCTTTTGCCCCTCCTTCTTCTGACACATTTTGTTCAGGCTAAGGTCAAAAATTTCCTTCGTGAAGTTTTTCAGGCCATCACAATTCTCATGTGTCTCAGGCAGAATAATCATGTCTTTGTCTGAGCTACCAGTGTGGATACTACTCCTCAGCATTTTATTATCATCATCCAAACATCTGTCATCTTCCTCCAATACACAGCTCACTCCTTGAATGTAATCACTATTTTAAATAGAGTAGAACACTTATTGATTGGACATTTATTGTGACTTCCTAATAACATCTTTGCCATCTTTTCTAGTTATTCTTGTGGCAACTAGCATCACACACCTGTATCCAGGCAACTCCTTGCCTACAATGGGTTCAAAGGGTATCTCCCACTTTCTTTCCCAGAGCTTTTCTGATACCTCAGTGAGGAATATCTATGGAAGTTGAGTTCACATACATGTGCAGATTTGGATATATTAATATCTCACGGTGCCACTCATACCCAAAGGGAAATGGGAGCTGGTGGACAAAGGTTTCCTTCTTCTTTCTCTGAGAGGAAGCTTCTGAGATTATTGTCCACAGCAACACAGAGGAACCCAATGCTACTGAGCCTAGTTGCCCATATCAGTGGTCAGCTTGACGGCATATTTTGCTTCTGTCTCGTTAGTCCCACACTCTTATTCCTCCTTTGTTTTTAATGAAACGCAGTATAGACCCTTGTCTCAGGCTCTGCTTTATAAGGAAACTGAAGCAAAGGAAACTTACAATCAGAACACCAAAGCTTGGCATGGCTTTGACATTTATGAGCTGTATAAACTTGTGCCACTTGACCTCCCTGGGTTTCCATTTTTCCTCATCCATAAAGATGGGATACCAAGAGGAATCATGCTAAAATTCATAAAACAAAAAAGTATATGCCCTTTGTAAAGTATGATAGGTGTTAGAAATACTGGAATCATCTCAGTATTGACTATTTTTAAGGTTTTTAAACATGTACAGAAATCAACAAAAGCCAATAAATGTTTTATAAATTTAAAAAATAATAAAAAATGATGTATGATTTAGCCAGAGAAAAGTGTCAATATTGTAAAACTTTAGGAAATCTTTTTAGACAATCTTTTTTTTTTTTTTTTTTTGAGATGGAGTTTCGCTCTGTCACTCAGGCTGGAGTGCAACGGCGCAATCTAGGCTCACTGCAACCTCTGCCTCCCAGGTTCAAACTATTCTCCTGCCTCAGCCTCCCAAGTACCTGGGACTACAGGTGCATGCCACCACACCTGGCCAATTTTATTTTTTGTATTTTTAATAGAGATAGGTTTACCATTTTAGCCAGGATGGTCTTGATCTCCCGACCTTGAGATCCACCCACCTCAGCCTCCCAAAGCACTGGGATTACAGGCGTGAGCCACCACAGCCTGCCTAGAAAATCTTTCAAGGAGTACCTCCCGATGCAAGAAGGGCTCATAGGACAAACCTCACAATTCTGGTACATACTCAAAAGCATCAGAAAAAAGTGGAAGGAGCTCAGGTTAGGGGGTTCTCCAGCTCAATATGGCATGAATCTGCTTTCTCTCAGCCCTTTTGGAACAGTAACTGGTCACAGCCAGATCTGGGTACTCAGGGAAGATTCTTGGATCTTGCAGCATCCCACGCTTGATAGAGAAAGACAATTTGGAAAACAAAGAAAAATCAGAATTATGGTGAACTATTGTGAACTAATTCTCTGCTTAGCAAATTAAATGCTCATTTGTGTGCCTCTAGACAAAAGATGAAATCTTGGGTGTTGGAACATGTGACAGTGATTAAGCATAACTTAGAACGCTTCTTGTTATGTATTTTAATTAAGCAACCTTGTGACTCCAATTGAGCTCCACTTCTTACTGTGTAGTGTCAGATCAGTTATTTAACTTCACTGAGTCTAATTAAGACAAACAAGCAAAAAGAAGGAGAATTTTTAAAAAGAAATGAAAGGAGATGTAAGGGAAGAAAATGAAAGCAGGGAGGAAGCGAAGAAGGAAGCACATGGAAGTTTGGCTTTTCAAGTGAGTCAGTCCTGGAGTTGAATTTTAGCTCCACCACAAAATTGCTTCTGTGATTTAATAAGTCATTTAACCTCTCTGTAAAATGGGAGCATTATATTGAAGATTAGATATTAGATATAGGAGTTGTGTATAAATGAACATATATTCGCCATCATTATTATAAATGTTAGCATCTTATCACCTCCCAGAATACAAAAGTACAATGTGAAAAGCAGAGTCAGGCATCTGAAGGACATCACAAGAAGGGCAGTATAACAGAGTTATTTTTCTCTTTTAAAGTAGCTTTCGGAAATTACTCTTTTCCCTTTTAAATTAATCTTTGAATGCCTCTGGAGACAGGTGATTTTCAAGAGCTGAGAGAAAGTGAAACTGATCCACAGTGGATGGTAGTACTCAAGGGATATAACCTGGTTTGCAAAATGTGTGTCATCAGCAAGATGCTACTTGGTGCAGCACTTTTTAGTTCGAAGGTTGCAGACATGTGTGATTTTAAGCAAGCATCACTGCAGGATACAGTGTATATTATAGCCTAAATGGAACTGACCAATAGCACATCCAGCTAATGCCAGATGTTTCAATGGAAAGTATAAAACTCATCAAATATTCCTTACCATGCTCTACAACACCATAGAGAAAATTTATTCTTGACCTCAGCCAGTCTTCAAGCTATGCTGAGGAATATGAGATCTTATAATCCTCATAACAATTTTATCTTTGCTAGTCAAACTGCAGATGCTATTAAATATATATTATATAAAGTCAATAGAGATATGTCATTTTATACCTTTAAAAAGCATTCCTTTGTCATTCTAATTGCTGCTACCTCTCCTTAGGGTGAAAAGATGTAGTGTAAATAAGAATGGTATTTTATTTTCCCAAAGTGCTTTGTAAGTGTAAAGATATTTGCCATTTTCATGTCTTCTAAATGGTAGACCCTATGCTAAGCGACTCCCATATATGACTTTTCATCATAACAGTGCTAGTGATATTGTAGCCCTCTTTTACAAATGAGAGAAGTGAGGTCCAGATGGGTAAATCATTTTGCCCAATTTCCTACAACTATTAAGTGTCAGAGTTGGAGGGGACTCAGTTCTGCTTGGCTTAAGGCCATCAGAGTGCACTTCCTCTGAAGTGTTTTCAGAGAGTAGAGAGAAGACTGAGGGCTGGTCAATCGGGGTGTTTAAAATGTAAAGGAAGTGATGGGGAGTTTGCACATGGACTTAGGAATTGGATTATTTAAATAAGAGCTCTGACACTTAGCAGGTGGCCAACCTTGGGGAATTTACTGAATTCCTCCATGTCTCAGTTGCTTTATCTATCAAATGGAGATAGTAAACTTGTATGCCAAAGCATGTTTGAGATAATCCCTGGTCCCTTCCATACCTGCCACAAAGAAAACAGACAACAAATATTGGTTATTATTATATCTGTTGTGTTTCAACAGCATACAATCATGTAGAAGCTGACCTATATGAGTGGAACCCAGACAGTAAATTCAGCTACCATCCAGAGCAGTTAAACATTTCTCTCTCACATCATTTAATCAATGAATAATAGGCTCTCTGATCCAATCAGCATAATGGTGTCTCCACACAACATATCTATATCCACCAAACTGTAGCTCTTTAAAAAATTGATCATTGTCCATCAAGCTTCCACAATGCATTTAGAAGGAATCATCCAACAAAACGATGACACTTAGCTTCTACAAAACCCTGTCTTATTGTGGCGGAAAAATCTACTCCTGAGTCAATCTCCCCATAAATCAGTAGGGCATGCAATTACTAGGACCTGAAGGGAGCAAGCACATTCACCTCTGAATTGGTTTTCTCTGGCTGGTTATAAGGAACCTGAAGTTAGTAATCTAAGTTATAACCTGAAGTTACAGCAGGACAGTTTGTCCCGTTCACATTTCTTTATTTTAATATTATTTAAAAGAAAAGAAAATTTTAAGAATACTTTTAAAAGTAACAGTTTATTTATCATTCTCGTCAGTGTGTTTGTGTATTGTTTAATTCAGCAGAACAGCTTAGATTAAGTACTTGTTCTCTAACAGCAGCTGCGTGTGTAGAAATCCATTAACTGGGTGTGTGACCTAGGGAGAGGTACTTATCCTCCTTGGACCTCTCGTTCCTCATCTTTAGAGGGAGGTGGCAAAAGCTGAAGCTACTTCATAAGATTGCTATCCATTGAAAAAAGATTTGAGTGCTTACTATGGGCGAGATGCTATTCCACATATGGCAGATACAATAGTGAATAAGACAGATTAATTTTCCTGCTCTCAAAAAGTGTATAATCACATGAAAAAAGACAAGAAATCAATATATAATATCAAAAGTGCTAAGTTTCTGACAGTAAAAAAATTCGTGATTTGTTCTGAGTATCCCATTTGCCCATGCTGAGCTTTATATTAGTAAAATAAATAAAAGTGAAATAGGGTAAAGGATATAGAATTGTACTGTCCAATATGATAGCTACTAGTCCCATGTGGGTATTGCATACTTAAAATGTGGTTGGTCCATTTATGACTAAGTACTCAAAAGCAAGTGCAACAAAACTAAAAATGGACAAATAGGACTTAATTAAACTAAAAAGCTTTTGCACAGAAAAGAAATAATCAACAGAGTTAACAGACATCCTATAGAATGGGAGAAAATATTTGCAAATTATGACTCTGACAAAGGACTAATATCCAGAATCTATAAGAAACTCAAATAACTCAACAAGATAAAAAACAGAATAGAAAGTGAGCAACTGACATAAACAGACATCTCTCAAAAGAGGACATATAAGTGACCCAAAAACATATAAAAAATGATTAATATCGTTAATCATCAGGGAAATGCAAATTAGAACCACAGTGAGATACCATCTCACACCAGTCAGAATAGCTATTACTGAAAAGAAAAAAAAAAAAAAAAAAAAAAAAAACCCAACAGATATTGGCATGGATACAGAAAAAAGGGAACATATACACTGTTGGTGGGAATGTAAATTAGTGCAACCTCCATGGAAAACAGTATGGAGACTTCTCAAAAAAGTAAAC